>VZSC01018857.1:76631-93950 GCA_013398225.1 Steatornis caripensis
TGAAGAAATATTTTAGATACAATGAACTTTATTTAAGAAATAATGTACTTCAATGACAAGGGCATCATATCTCTTATTAATTACAGTCATAGAAATAAGCAGGTTTGGAACAGCTCAGTGTCTGGAGCAATTATGCTTTGTAATTTCAGGGATTTTTATATTTGTAAATTTATCTTGCCCAGAAAAGCCACTTGGAATTAAAAAGGGAAGTAGGTGATATGACAATGAAAATATTGGTGTGATTAATTACTATTCATAGTTAGTCAGATAAACTGCCACTGGCATGCAGGAAGGCACACACACTGTATAAAAATACCAGCCCGTTTTGTTGTGTTGTTTCTGAAAGTTTGTAAGAAAAAAAATTGTTTATAAAAGTCTTTGGAAGCTGAGATTTCTTGTTTTGGACACTAAAAATGTCCCGAGAAACATAACTTATTATTCTGGTAAGTGAGTGTTAGAAGTGCCAGTCATACTTGCAAATATTCAGAGTAGATGAACAGAAGATTTTGTGTTATACCACAACTCTGTGGAAATGCTTTTTAATTCAATTATGAAACATTGTGAAACTAAGCTCAGAGAAGCTAAAGCATTGGTGAAAACAGCCTTATTTAATGGCATTACAGCACCATTCAGGAAAGCAATGAAGCAAACATCAAAATTCACATTGTTTTTACACTTTTGCAATACAACAAAAGACCAGAAACACCTGCTGGAAGTTAATGTAGACTGAAACATGATTTTTGCTAAACAGAGTAGAACCTGAGCCTGTACAGCAATAAGTAAACTTTCACCCGGAGGATAACTTCTTTTGTAAGCATTAGAGTCAAACACTTTATTTAGTCTCAATGGATAAAATGTGCTATGTCAAATGTGCTGGTACTGAACTCTGAGCTACTCCCCCATTCAGACACGATGTTATCATCTCAGCGTCCGTGGTATACAGCCTCTTACAGCACTTCTTATCCTCCTCTCTCAGCTTTTCTAGAACATGAAGTAGCAACAGCAAGCACTCAAAAATTTGAAAGTGGCAGAGATTGGTTTGGTTTTTATCATGCACATATTTTCTAGGATATGGATGTCTGCTTCTACATCCACTGGGCTTTATTTGTAAGCTTTGATCTGAGGCACATAAGTTGTTTAACCCTGGCTGTTCCAATCTGAAATGCTAATACTGGTAAATTAAAAGATCATTCCACCCTGAAGAGGAACAACGCCTTTCACAGTGACAGTTAAATACATCTGTAGGAGTCCAGCTTTGTTCAGAGAGATGGAAAGAGGATTACCTCTTCTTCCTCTCATTGTGTGTATCATATCACGCCTCACTCTCAGCGTGTCACCTTCTGAATCGTTACCTAAACGTTTTCTTCACTGTGGGATCTTCATCAGTTCTGGGCTGTGCCATTGATGATGCACTGGAGTATCTGAATCTGAAAGATGACTTATGTCATGTCTGACTTTCACTTTTTTTTTTTTTAAATTAACCCCCCTCTGCCTCAATTTCCTTAATGGCCACTTTTTGGACACCTTCCCAGTGGGCTGCAGCTCTCTGTCCATCCAGAGGCAGATTAAACATGGCAATCACTGCTAGCCTGTGCTGAAGTGTTGGCTGAGTTACCTCAATTCTCCTCTTTACAAGGCAAGAAAAGGGCATAGCAAGATTTTCTACCCATTAGCATGGCTGTGAATGTATCACCATTCTCTGTATCACACTATTAGCAAAGCACTTCCCTTGATTCAGAGCCATGTCTAAACCATGCCAGTTTTTTCTAGGTTGTTCCTTGAAGATACTGCCCCTCCATTGTACCCATCCACTCCCACTTGCTGTTTCATTTGAAAGCCCCTTGAGACCACAAACTGCCTTTTGGATCTGCATTACTTCAACCTGAGCCAATGACAAGACTGTATTTTCTATCTCCATTTCCAGGTGCAACATTGGATTCAAAGGAAGGAGTACTTGTCTCACTCTGATTTGCTTACATCGTTTCTCTGAATGGAACAGAGACAGAATAGCAGCTCCAAATCCTGTTAGATTCTGGGTAGACTGGTTTAAGAAAACAAGATTCCTTTTTTTTAAAAAAAAATCAGACTAATACAATAACTAGGTCATTTTTGTTGTTGAACACCACGTTGACAGAATCTTTATAGACTCTCTTACCTTTCAGCAAGCCATAGAAACCTGTAAATTTTTTTAGAGATGGAGGCATTTTAGACAGACAATGAAGAAAAAATATTGAGCTGACAGACAAATAGCAAGATTCTGCCAGATATTATGGCTGTTTGCATGGCTAGTTGTTTGAGAAGTAGAAAAATGAGTCTGTCACTTTTGTTACTGACAACTGCATTATTCACTTCCTAAGTAAACTCAATTCGAGGCATAGCTATGGATGAGGAAAGGCCTAAAGCTAGATTACGGTCTATAAAAGGATTAGAACCTGATAATTGTGTAATGGAAAGTAAGTAGCTACTTCTGTTATCTTAGGAGTAGCAAGAGGTGCTTGGAAAAGCAGTTATTCAATGTTAATCATAGAATACCTTTGTGACAGAGAATTGCTTTTCATGATTTATCCAACCAGAGAGCAAACGTTGTTAAATAAATTTCATGAGTTTAAGAAATATATGCAGCTCGACACTGCTGAATTTAAAGCTAAGCTCTGCTGTATAGCTGGAATAATCTTCTGTATCTTCTTTTCACAGCATGCTTTTAAAAAGAAACCTAGTATTTCTTTTCATAGCTTTCTGGCAGAACTCTGCAGTGTGTTACATCAACAGAATGTCAAAGACCTGTATTTCCTATCTTGAACGGCATTTCTTATATGGCCAGGTCGTGGTGAAATTCAGAACTGGCTCTAGAATTTTTTCCAGGATACCTGCTCATTTAATCTTTAGCAAAGTTAAAATGGCAGCTCGCCTCTATTTTCTGTGAGTTTTGCATAGTTGCCCCAGAGCTGAGGAGCAGTAAGCTGCACTGCCATCTATTCTGTAAGTAAATAATGGTGATTTTACTTTGGTGTTAATGTGCGATGGCTCGGCATTTGAGAAGGTAAGGGACAAAGCACAGAGGAAAATTTGGAGGGGAGGAGAAGTGATCAGATCTCAAGGTCCTGCAGCAGCACAGAGAAGCTGGTCAAGAACTTGGATGAAGTGTTAAACAAGAGAAGATTTGGACAAGGACCAGGAACAGAGAAGGGCAGCCAGACTGGCAGGAAAGGCAGGCTTGAAATGGGGATGGAGCAGATGAGTTTAAAGCTGCTGTGACATTGCAGTTCCCACTGCTTTGAACTGAAACTGGGCTCGAGATTTCAATTATAGGGAAACAAATAAAAAACTGCATTTCCGTTGCCACTTTTTTCTACAAGTTGTTCTGTTACTTATGAATAAATCTCCATTTTTTTTGAGATACAGCTCTAAAAACACGCCAAGAGCAAGCCACCCACTAAGCTAACGTATGCAAGATTAGGGGAAATTCCATACTTGGGGGAAGTGGAAATATTTTTTACAGAGCTTTAATTGTTGGCTGCTTGAGATTGCTTAGGGGCTTAAGACACTAGATTAAAACCCAAAGAAATATAGCTGTGGGAAGAGAACAGTAAAGATCTGTTATATGCAAATGCATCATACCTCTGCTCTGTTTCACTGGCTATAGTGCATGTAGCAACTATAAGAACTATATATTATAGCAAAAACAATTCTAAAAAATATCTTTTCATTCATGTTTTGTTAACTTGAACAGAGCATTGCACCTATTCCTGTTTACATAATCACAGAAATGTTCACATGGTGGAATTATGTTCTCTCTTAGAGGACGCAAAAGCCGGATTATTGTGGCACACTAGAAAACAGAAATATTTCTCATTTCAGCTGTGTAGAACAAAGAGAAGATATTCGAAAAATAAATCTAACAGAATCACAGTTGATTTGCATTTACTGCAGGTCTGTACAGGGATTTACATTATTTTTGAGGAAAAATTTCTTTTGAAAGCCATGAATTATAACTCTAAGAACTGATTGATAACTGAAACACAGCTCAGTCAGAGAAGCAATTTGATCACAGGATAGAGTTTTAAAATTGATTTTTTTATTCATATTTACAGAAAAGCTCTCAAAATCAACAGCACTGGGTACTATTACAGATAAATGATTAATATATTCTTAAAAATATAAACCATTTTTCTTGCAGATTTGAGAATGATCCACGAAGCATAGGATATGCTAAGAATAGGACAGATTGGTCTCAGCTGTGAAATTTAGATCTGAGTCTAAACAAAGATTAGATGTGTTTAGACCTGAGTTTTGATGTAGTTCTTTATAGAAATAACATTCAGTTGAGAAGCTGTGATTTGAATGCACCAGATTTTGATGACATTTATATTCAGACAAGTTCCTGCATGACATGAATATTTCATGACTACAGAACCTGGGTAATCTCAGACATATATCTATATGCAACATGCAAAATACTGCCCCAAAAATTTGGAAGTTGCATCGGTTCATTATCTTAAAAATAATCTTGCAATCTCAAGTTCTGTCCACAGAATTTCATCATTGGTTTTCTCAGGAAAAGTTAAGGCTCAACTCAGACAGCATAGCACCAAATGTCAAAATAGTGTTGAATTAGAAGTGAAAAAAAGCTTATTTTTAATATCTTCCCAATATTTTTTCTGTAATACTTTCAGAAAACTCAGTTACTCTTTTACTTGCTGTTCAACAAATAATGCACTAGATGTTAAAATGTCTGTGTCACACAATGCATGAATCCTATTTTTACCCTGAATTCAAATGAAAGACAGTCTTGATAAAATACACGGTACTTAAAATAGCCATCTCAGCATTTTGAAGAACGTTATTATATGAAAAATATTGATATTCTGTTTCTCTTCAATTAGAATTAAAAAACCAACGCCTCAAATTCAGTTCATTCTCTCTAATGCCAAAAATGCCTTGGGAAAGGCATTCTTTGCAGAAGGAAGACAGAACTCGGAATTATTACAGGAAATCCAAGTCATCTTTTCAACCCTATGTCCAGAAGATAGCGTAGGGATGGGAGAAGAAACACAACCCAGATTCTGAATGACAACAGAACATACAGACATAAAGACTTGCTCTCCTTTTATCATCTCCACCATATCCTGTATTCTCAGTTACCTCACACTCTGTAGTCCAAATGCTTTGCCAGCTCTTCATCAGACTTTCTTAAGGTCAGTTGGCAACCCATCTGTTATTATCATGTCTATATAAATAAGTTTTGTTGTTCCTTCCAAACAACTCTAAGTTCAGGGCTCCATATCTGTCCTCCAAAATGTGGCAGGGATGTTTTTTCTTCTTCAAATCTCACCAAGCTGCCTTCCCTCTATATCCCTGTCACAAATTAGTAACTCAAAATCATCAAAGCCTGAAGGTTTTACTGACTGATTAAGTATTAGAGAACAGATCCTCTATATCAGACCCCTTATCTGACTGCAGTCTAAACACAGTACGTAAATTGAAGCATCGCGTCTCTCTGCCACTCACAGTGGAAGGAAATGCATTGAGAAGGCAGTGACAGCACGCTAACAATTATTTCTCCAGACAATGAACCAGAGCAACAAAACCTTATACCTGTCTCCTAGACTTAACACCTTACATAAAGACTAAAAATCACCAATTAAAAAAAAAATTCAGAACATACAGCTGTTTTTAAATGCTAGTGCTAATGCTGTAACTGTATTTCTGTATTATCAACTGAAATAAGGAATAAGAAAACATTAACAAAATGTCAATTTTAATAACTACAAATTCTGGGCTAAGTAGCTATTTCTGAATTATAAGGAATGAATACGTATTGCCCAAAACAATAGGGAGCAGATTAACCAAAACTCAAGAGAATTAATAACAAGTCCAGAATGAATGCCAAGTTGAGACCTATGGACAGATGTTTTCATTAAAAGTACACTGAATACAAAAATGCCTTTACTACTGGCCTGAAGGCCCCCTCTATCTTTCACCCTATTTTAAAAAGGTGTTACTGCTGCTGTTTCTAGGTAGATTCAGCAAAAATGTATAAGCTCCTTTTCTCCCTATACACTAAGTGAAATCGAGCGCTTTCACACCTAACAAGGGGTTTAAATGTAGAAAAAGTGCACACAATAACAGAAGTACTTATGAGACTAATAGTAATAAACCAACTGCCTTTGTAGGTCAGACAACGAATATATAATGCACTGTGTTGAAATTCAATTAAAATGGTGGCTTCAACAAGTTCTCATTGATTCTAATTTTCAAAGAAAATAACTGCAAATTTTGCTCCTGTATTAAAAATATTAGTCTGATGACAACATGATGTAATTTATTGACTTTAAAGGAATGCATAAAAATGCTCCAGGACTCATTTGGAAAAATATTAGATTGATAGTATCAGCTCCAATTGCATATAATTTTTCTTTTCATATTGTTGGAAGCCATTACACATACTGCAGTGCCTTGTTTTGTATATTTTGCAACTCTCTCTTAGAGAACATACATTTCCATGATGATTGAAGAGATTCCTATGAGAATATATTTCTTAACTGTCTCTCTTGGGTGCTATATAGTGTAACCAGCTTCTAAGATCCTCCAATGAAAGATGGTCTAATAAAACATATTATAGACTGCTATTGTTAATAGACAATGAGAATTGACTGTAAAGTTGAGTGAGACAGAATTCTATTAGAAGAGAAAAAATAGCATACGACATCTTTGCTTCAATGGAATATATGTACAGACAGTGGCAGATGATAAATATCTAAATTACATTTTATTGTGTATTCTCATGTATTGATATTTACCAGGGAGCAGCTAACTGTTACAAATTCGCACTGCAGTTTGCCCCATGTTACTCTGCTCTTACGTCCCAGCACAAAACACATTTAAAACATAGGTGGTATAGAAGATACTGAGAAAAACTGACACATGTGCAAAAGACAGGTCTTTGCTCTCTCACTTTACTGCATCCTGATTCACAGGATACTTGTGCACGTGTTCAAAGCTTATGCCTCTTCAAATGCTTATCTGAATCACAGAATGCCTGATTGTTTTGAGCAAGATGTTTGCCAAATGAGTAGCACATAAACTGAGAACTGATCTTAAGGGAAACAATATGTAAGAGAACTACTGCTGGTAGAAGGCATTTTAAATACTCGTAAGACTATTGAAGAAAACTAAGGAAAAATTTCATGAGGATGAAGAGAAGTCTTCACTGGAGAAAAAACCTGTTACTGTTAAGCCAGTAGCTAGAGTGAATAACATACCAGCTGCTCCCATTAAAGACCACACTTTATATATCTTGTTTCAAAATAGTCTGTTTGTTTTTTGTATTTCCTAAAGGATTTTTGTCTGTATGTGGGTGTGCCTGAGTGAAATCAGCAAGCAGCTTTGTGGATTGTCATTCTGTGTGCAGACAAGGAGAATAATAGATTAATGCAGGACACGGAAAAGCATCCAACACAGGCTCGCTCGCATCACTCAAATCTCCACCAACACAATACCCACTTGAGGAAAAGGAAAATAAAAAGAAAAATCAAGCTAGAGTTTGCTGACAAGTGCAGATTCAGACTGTGCATGCCTCTCTTTTCAACAGCAGTGATAGTGAGGAGTATCTTTTTGAAGGTGTAGAGTGGGAAGAGGGCTTTTGAAGTACAAAAGTAGGAGATAGAAGGAGTGGATTAAGGTAGCAATGATGGAGTAATTATGAGTAGCAAAGAGCAAGAAATGTCCCTGGTCTGGATGGTATGAGATAGCGTGAGGCCAGTGATAGCAGAAGCTGGGAAGAGAACAGTGGGTAGCAACGGCCTTGGAGCTTGAGAAGTATTTGGAAAAAGAAGCAACAGGAGTTACAGGTGCACAGCGAAGTGCATCAAAAAGAGTTAGTTGCTGTTAAAGAACCTCACCTACGTCCGGTCAGCTACTACAATGATAAGCCCTGTTACAGCCATCAAAATGGATGAAACCCAGCTGCGCAGTGGCTAGAACGTTGCAGAGCTGCACACATAAATCAGAAAGAGAACAAAGAGAAGCGCTGCTTAATCAGTAGGGATGTTTCCTCCCCTGTGGCTTTCGTGTCTGTTCAAAGCCTTGGAGAATGTCTTTGCAAACTGACACATAGCACAAGCAGCTCTCTCTAGGTTTTCAGGCTCTCAGCATTCCCTACTCTGAAAGATGCTGGCTATTAAAAAGCTTTTAAATTTTGATTTCAGAGGTGCTCAGCCCTCGAAACTCCAATCAGTCTCAAAGGGAATTGCAAACAAATCTTCCTAAGATTGTATTTATGTGTAAAGAATTCAATTATCTTTCAATTGTAAAGCTGAGATTGCTTATTTTTCATTGCAGACTGACAGATTTTCTGTCATTCTTTGCCATTAAGAATTTATCACAATAATGTTATTGTTTTACTTTCACATTTGAAAAAAGGCATGAAATAACAGACAAAAGACCCACTTCCTTCTTTCGTCTTCTATGTTTCTTGGAAGTCATTTGTTTAGTTTTTCTTTCTGTTTGTTTTCTTTTCTTCTTTGTGAATTCAAAGTTTCAAGTATACACTAAGAAATCCTAGTCTTGCAGTTTCCTTGCAGGCAAGTTTATTTATCTGACATGGACACTATCAGAAGGTTAAATCTTTGTCATCAAGGCTGTGAATTCTATGTGAGCAAGCTCCTGTTCTCATTTGAGTTAAAGTTTCTTGATGCAGATATAGGCCTACCTCTTAGGAGCAGTTTGAAGAGGAAATATTGCTAATTTAGAGAAAAACTGAAGATTGGAACAATAGTTTTAAAAAGATTAATCAAGAAACCTAAATAGAGCAAGATATTTTAATTTAGACATTCAATCAAGTCCAATTTCATTTTTATGTGCTGGAAATCATGAGTAGCTGCTAGAAGCTCTTGCATTTTGGAGCATATGATCTGCAGAGACAACGAACAGAAGATCTGGATGCAGGATGGCGATTCTGTTTCCCATGCTGACACAGACTGTTCTAGCCCTTCTGATCAAAAATGTTGTGCAGGAGGAAAGCACCGTTTGTAACAAGCATGAGAATTAGAAATAAGCTATGTTAATAGTTCCCCATCTGTCGAGAGGGAAAAGTCAGAAGCATGGTTAACTGAGATACTTTCACTCTTTTGCTACAAAACAAAACTCAAATTTAAGGGATATATCCCTGAAAAAAACTCTCCCTTAAATGTCAGAACATATTGCTGTTTCAACACAGACTTTCAAATGTGTGCAAAGGGTCCTTCTCCACCTCTCTGTGTTCCTCCCCTTTAGTACTTTTTAGTACTAAACAAGTAAACACAAGCGACACAGGTTTAAAATCACTATGTGAACCTGAGTAACCTGTGCTTCCCAGAAGTCCTTCAATGAATGGTTTGTCAAAATCCTCACAAAGGTAGGGATTAAAACCACTGAATTTAAGGTATTAGAGACAATACACACATTTGTCAGGTCACTGTGTCTGTAACGGAGTTCACTTGAATGTGCCAAACAGCCTCTGTGCCTGTCAAGTGTATTGCTCTGCTTTCTGCATTGAAACATTCTTTGGCACAAAGGGCTCCAAATATTGCGGTGGCAGAACGTGTTTTCATACAAATAGCACAGTTACCTTTTACACAGCTGTTTTACTCTAACAGGGATGAGTACAAATGGAAGGGGGTAAAGGAAGAAAACTTGAACATATAATACTAATTCTGAAAAAACACGGGTTTCTCTTGCAAGATCGTGTTTCTTCTCTAATTACTACTAATTAGTATTAGAGGAAATGACTATGAAATGCCAGTTCTGAAAGAAAAAGAGAATGGGTACTGGCTTCATTTTTCCTTTGAAAATACACCTATTATTCATTTCTTGTAGCCATTTTTAGATTATTGAATGAAAAAAGTTCAATAACCTTTGGTTTGAGGTAAACCAGAGAATGGTCACTTTCTCCCTCCTCTCCCAGCATTGTCTTTAATATCTGCTTATCCTTATTATTTCCCTAACAAATTTATTTAAAAAGTGTATGGCTTATCATACATTGAGACTTGGCCTACTAGAATTGGTAGGTGCGGGTCCATAACAGAATGGTCCAGCTGAACTGCCAGGCCATTAACGATTCCATAGAGCCAACAGCACTGGAGTGATAGTCTCTTGGGAAATCACTGATAGAGATTTGGAGTCAAATGCAAATGGATGTTGGTATAGCACAAATGATGGTGCATTAGGGAGTGGAAAAGTTTTTCTATAGTACAAAAAAATCGTTAAGGAATCTTATTCTACAAAATGTTTTTAATCACTGCCCTGACTTGTGATCTGACATGCAACATACCTCTGCAGGGTTTTCAGGAAGGGCCACTGAGCTCTAGGGAAGGCAGATGGACAAATAGCAAGTGAATTACAGGTTGGCGCCAATCCATTCAGGGTTCATGGTTGAGCTGCAGGTCAATGGGAATTTTCTTTGTCTTTCTAATGTTGGAAGTATCAAAAACTATGATTCTTTGGAAAAAGGAAAGACCAAAGATTCAGTCAGTTAATGAGAATATAAACTGATGAGATCAAAATGTCAGGACAAGCACTTGGTCTGAAATTCAGAGTCCTAATCACTGGCATGGAGGGAGAGCCATTCCACATCTGACAAAGCAAAATGTAATTCTTATGAAAGTGGTGATAGGGCAGGTAAATTACTTGCCCCCAAATTTAAAAAGTCAAACCTGGTTAATTATATCTCAGCTAATAAAAACAGCAGTGGTAAGACTGTTACAGATTGGTGAAAAATTAATGAAGTCTTTAATGAACTTTATGGCAAATTACATAAATCAGAGTTAACTTAATAAAATCCCAGTGATCAGATTTTTCGGTTGCTGGAAGATAAAGAAAATATGTCTACTAAAATCCTCTCTTCTCTACTGGAAGATTTTGAAAGACATTAAAGTAGTGGAAACACTGCCAATGAATGATAGGTTCAACAGTGAGAGCATTAAATAAGTTATATTTTTAAATAGTCATTTGCAGAGCTGACCAGAAACTATTTTGAAAATCCTGAATATCAAACAACAAAGTCAATGTTTCTTTTTTGATGAATATGAGGAAAGATGTCTTCATGCTGTGTAGACATACACATATAAACCAACACGTTTCACATAGTGAAAGTTTTTGCTGGACTTGCAGCAAGTGATAAGCAGACTCTGTAGCATTGTTTCAATAATTGTTTTTAAAAACCCCAAATCCCAAAGAGGAACAAAAGGCAAACTTAGTTTTCACCAGAGACAAGTCAGATTCCAAGCACTTTAGTAGGATCAGGGCTCCTCAGAGCACTACTGTGAGACATTGGATGTAGACATGTTTTTAAATAGGTAAAAAATTTAACAGGGATATTTAGGAATAGGCACAGAGAGAACTTGGGGCCTGCTTTCCTTTAGATGTCAACACGTTTAGAAAGTTAGCTTTCATTCTTGCCTCTGAGACTGTACTTGTGATTAAACCATCAAGAATCATATGCTGAAAATTTATTTCAGATTAAGAGAAGAGCCTAGGCCTCCTCCAGGTTTTTCTAATTTATGTTACTTCTCAAGGACTAGTAAGGGAGAGAAGGAGAAGTAAAAGTACCCTGTCTCCTAAACCATGCCAAGAAGACTTGAGCCAAATTAGTCACATGAGACTCACAGGCAAAGTCATTACAGAGCCTAGTTTATTTCTGAATTTATCAAACTGGTGAAAAGAAATAGCTCTCCCTCATTTTCAGAGTTGCAGAGTTGTATCAGAAATAATATTCTAAACAATTATGTCTGAGCCTATACAAATGGAGAAATCCATTATAGGAGGTAAGGATATTGTGAAAGGGTGAATGAAGAACAGCTTTTGTGGCTTACTTCCAGCAAGATGGCTCTGAAGAACTGTAAGATCATCATATAATTTGTAAATGCAATGACCTTCTCTTACTGTNCAAATTGAGAAATCCATTATAGGAGGTAAGGATATTGTGAAAGGGTGAATGAAGAACAGCTTTTGTGGCTTACTTCCAGCAAGATGGCTCTGAAGAACTGTAAGATCATCATATAATTTGTAAATGCAATGACCTTCTCTTACTGTTTTGTAAAAACACTCCCCACTCCAATAAATTTTGCCACTCTATACCCTCCACAGCACCTGTAGTCACATCACAGCATCAGAGATCCCCCTTAAGCCTTCCATATTTGCCACAGCAACCCAGCAAACCTGTCCTCTGGCTACCTGAAGAGCCAGTACATTGCAGATAGGCATAGTGAAACCTTATTGAATGACTCCATTCCTTGTGGTTTGCTGGTGGTTGAATTCACCAAGCAAAAGTCACACAAAATATCTTCCCAGACTACTGCAATTAGTTAATGAAAGCATCACATAAAAGTTGTCAGCTTAATACTTCCTAACCAATGATATCCTGCCCTTTCCCTTTTTTTTTTAAGTTGGTTTCAATTTCTCTTTTGAATCATAAAGCAAAATTTTGGGATATTTCCTATTTCAATCCCAAATTATAGTACGAAGCATTCACACAAACTAATCCTCAGTACTTTAGCATGACCTTATAAAAAATGACTTGTCCACACACTGACAACCACGAAGACTGTTTAATAAAAATAGATAGATGGGTGTTTACATGTTGAATTTTATCTTAAACATTGACAAATCATCCAGTACCCACATTTACAAGCAAGAAGATCTCTTGAGCACTAGGCATTTTATGACATGAGATTATACAAGAGTTACCATTCTGTTCAGTAAATGTGGCACACTCCGATGCAGCCACAGCAATTAAATGCAGCAGAGTAATAAAGAAAAAAATCGTTTTAATAACACCTCCTCAGCAGGAAAACTGGCTGCTCAGAGGACACTTGTCTTTGGACAAGGAGGCTTTTGAAATTACCTCTAAGCACTGCTCCAGGAGAGGAGACTGGAGCAAGGGTTCTGTCATTTGTACTCCATACTGTGAATAAGACAGCAGAAACTAGGGAGAGGCTTATTGCAGGTTTGAAGTACAAAGCTGACAGAGTGTAAGTCAGTAAGGTCCTTCTACTAAGACAGATTATACAAAAGTGCTTTCTACCCCAGCCACAGGAAGCAGAGAGGAAGAGTTTTGAAAGCAGCAGTATCATCTCTTGCACACAAGGCTGACATTTCAGCTGTTGCTCAGGGAATTTGTGGTCTCCAACCTTGGAGGCTTTCAAAACCCAACTGGATAAAAGCCCCAAGTAACCTGGTCTTGTCTGACAGCTGACTCTGCTTTGAGCAAGAGGTCCGATGAGAGACCTCCTGAGGTCCATCCCAACCTGAAATATCCGATGACTCTGAGTGCAGCCAGACCATTACTGTGTCTAGGGACAGATATGGAATTTTTCCTTTAAGACCGTCCTTGTAGTTCTCATTTCAAAAGAAATTGAAAAAATGTGTTCAAACTATTTGTATATAAATGTGCAACAATTTGTGATGAAAGTGTACTCCATACAGAATTGTGCTGTAACCATGGCAACTTCCATTGAGAGAGACATCCATTGTAAATCTGTAAGGATCTCATTTAGAAGAGATTTAGTTGTACTAGTCACCAATATATGAATATTCCAATCATGTAAAAAACACCCCAGTTTCTTACAGAATTGTTTTTAAATAGTGCAGCTGTGTGAATAAGAATGTGATCAGAAGCATTTACATTGAACAGTCTCCAAATCTTATTTTATGATTCTTCTGCAAATTTGATATTTTGGAGGCTAAATTGGAATCCTTTACTGTAAAATCATTGCACGTACTTAGCCTGGCTTCTAGCATTCCACTGTTCTTTGCCCTATTATATTTTTCATATACAGACAACTGGTAATCGTGTGTTTCTTTAAATACCCAGCTTCTTGTGGGAGGGTAAATTCAGAAATGAAGGAAGGTTCCCTTCTTGTAGTACTTTGGCTCTGAGATCTGCTTAAAATTATTAGTTGTTGCCTCTCACCTAAGAAAAAGTACTGAACCAATGTTTCCCCCATTGTTTCTGTGCATCTTGTAACCTTTCTCAGTGGAACATCAGCTTTCATTTCTCACTAACTTTCTGTAAATTCTCAGATGCTGGACTTGTTTCTAAGGTATCAAGCTCAGTGTTGAAATTGGGATAGTTGTTTTGTGCCTTCTGGTGGACTCATTTACCTACTTACAACCAAAATTCAGGATACATATAAATACATCCTTAGAGGAGAGATTAAAAATTTGCAGAGGACAGGGAGGTTATAGTATATATATATATATATATATAGACAGTGAGGTTTATATATTTTTTTATAGTTTACTAGTACAGTCAAATACAGAAATAGAATGAATCATGAATCATCTAAACTCTGTCTGCTTTTTTGTCCTTTTTTGATACAGTTCTGAACCCATTTACTTGGGTATTGAAAACAGTACGGAGAGAAGCCCAAGGGCCTTCTAACAAACTTTGGCTGATGATTAACTGTGCAAAGATACAAGAGACTTTGGGGAATTTCAGATTACATGCATCCAAGCTCGTACAGACCACCTGGTTTTTGTACTGACAGCAGAATTGCTGCAGATTTTAGAGGCCAGTAATATTTTTTCCTGAGAAAAAGAGACATGCCTCCTAAGACGGTCTGGAAAAAAGTCAGCCAGTCCATTACTAAAACCGTCTGAAATGCCTAAAGCAGGCTTGGTTGTTCACATCGGTGTGCTTTAATACGTGAATTTTAACGTGATGTTGAAGGGAAAAAAACCAGAAGTAAAAGACTTCCACTACTCTCCTGTTAAATGTCTAATGGAAGAATACTTAACTCCTCAGAGATATTTAATTTTGCAGGACCTTTTATGAACAATACCAAGCACATTAATGTAATCACTCATTTCTATACTTCTCAACGAGAAAAGAGAAATGCTGTTTGTACAGCTAGAATGCTTAATCCAAACTCTCTTTTCCATTACTGCAGCTCTGATACACCCAAGTATTTATTCATGTCTTGACCACTTTTTTTAATCTCTTTACAAATCAGATCAGTCTTAGGGAAGTTTCACTTTATCAGCAACACTGCATCCTGTTAATGTTGCCTGTGGGTTACAATTCTGTTGGATACAGGAAGAAACATCATAAATTTTGGTGGTGGCTATTTTCTTCAGCTTGCCAGAGGGTTAAAAGCAATTAGTTGAATCTCATAAAAATGTCAGTCTTTTACAGACGATACACGTCCTATTTTCTCATTTATCTTCCATTTAGCACAGTGGTTCAGGACTGTGCTTTAGAATTTGCGATTTGACCTACACCTCATTTTTAAACTAAAAACAGTCGTCCCCTGCTTTTTTAAACAGGTCACTCTCTTATGTTTGGAAGGCAACAGTATGTGACTTTGGGTATTTTTTTCCCCTCCAAGTACACATAGGAAGGGGAAGATGGAGATTTTAAAAGTGTAATAGACACCATGTATGCTCAGCCCAAAGAATGAGTGCATCCAAACACGTGTGGCTCTGGCTTCAGTCAGGGTGTCATTAAAGTCTGTAGCAGCAAAGCCAAAATTGTTCTTCAATTTTTGGCTCTCCTCATTTTGGAATTATCCACAAAATTAAAGCACATCCCACAGCACTTGCCCCTCTCTTGTAAAACTGCCACCAAAACACAGGCTGGAGCTGTGCTCTCCCATACATACAGCTGAACGAAGGAGAAAGACTGATGTGCACGGAAACATGGTTGGATGGGTGTATCCAGTTTAAGGTACATATTAGATCCCCATGTGTTTCTAGCCAGTGCCTTTGGAATTTTCAGTCTAGTAACTAGTTTACATTTTCAAGTGTTCCTGTAATAAATGCAGGTCTTTTTTATCATATGTCAGTCCTTCCTCCTTCATAGAAATAGAAAAGTGAGAGGCGCACCCAGCTTATAGGATTGATGAGTTGAACAAACTTTGATTCAAATATAGTTACTGTGGCATGCAGTAGTTATGAACTGGGATTTCTTTGTGTTCCATAAACTTGAACCTGAAGTTTTTAAGAGCAGCTGTTCTTCCACCCAGACACGAGCCATTTTGTTCTGACTGTGGTTCACAGCATTCACACATGCAGCGCTTCCTCATGGGAACCTCAACTTTTGTTTCTTTCAGTGTTAATAAAAGCCAGATCAAAACTACGCGGTTCCCCTTTGTTATGGAAAACAAAACAGTGATGCTGCAGCTAGTTAACTAAGCGGTAAAGCCCAAGGACAGGAATAATTCCCTGTGCTCTCCTTCTGTCACCTGCCAAACAAAGGCAGTACAAAACTGTCTTGAAAAAGAAGAGCTCTAAGCTGTACTTTCAAGAACCTTAGTCTGGTCAGGGCCCATCCTTTCAGTTTTATTTCCACTTCCGGTCTCTCTGCATGAATGTATTAAGATATCAATATCAGCTTTGCTGTACAGCACTAAACCAGGATTTAGCTGCTGTATCCCATAGGGCTGAGCAGCAGGAGGAGCTGATCTGATCGCACATAAATTTCATGTGGCTGCTCATTTGTAGAAGGAAAGTAACCATAACAGACAGTTGCACAAAATATGTAATTGGATAACTTATCTTACCTATTGTCAGAGACAGATTACGGGATAAGCAGAGCATACTAAAGCCTTCAAAGCCAGCACCTACAGTAACATGATTACATCAGAATCTCAAACTTGTTAATAGGAAAACAAGGCAATATTTCTAACCCTTAATTATGGAAAAAAAAAAAAAAGCCAGAAAGCCTGAAGGCATCTCTGTCATGGTACTGAAATATGCTAAAAACCCCAGGCTGCCTTAATTCAGGCCTAGGAGTCATGCCCATCTTTACAAACTAATTAACCGTAAAGATGAGCTTGCAGGAAGTGCAAGTATCTGCCTTTTCTTCTGAGTTTCAAGGTATTTGGCAAAGAGATAGGCAAAATTTTGTATTTGCTGAGCAGAAAATTTGTCACTCATCATTTCAGGAAGCTAAAAGTATTTGCAAATTTGGCAAAATTTTAGTCAAAGAAAGTAGGGAATAGTTCAATTTTGGATATAGTTTTGTTTAAAATAACATTTTCCATTTTAAAGTAGACTTTTTAAAAAACACAAAAGATTTAGAACAAAACTTTTCAAATATAATGCTTCATTTAGTCCACAATATCATGTTTTGTGTTCTGCCAAAAGGTCCTGAAATATTTTGTCTCTTTTCAGTCAGAAATAATTCGATCCATCAACACTTTTCACCTAGGACACAAAATTCATATCCCATTACCCCACCAGTGCCCTGAAGTTCAGTGTGGCTCATTCCAGATAGAACAGCCACTTGTATGTTAAAATGCAAAATCTAATGTCGACATTCTGAGAGGAGATCTGATCAAT
>VZSC01018861.1:10920-43874 GCA_013398225.1 Steatornis caripensis
CCACTTCCCTGGGGAGATTATTCCAGTGGCTGCTTGTTCTCATCGTGAAAAATTTTCCTCTTGTGTCCAACTGGAATCTCTCCAGGATTAACTTGTACCCATTACCCCTCATCTTTTCCATGTCACTCCTTGTAGAAAGGGAGTCTCCATCTTATCTGAAGTCACCCTTTAAGTACTGTAATACAGTGATGCGGTCTGTCCTAAGCCTTCTTTTCTTAAGGCTGCACAAACCCAATTCTCTCAGCTTTTCTGGGATCTTAAGCACAAAAGAATTCCTGACTTTTCACTAGCTTCAGATTCATACATTTCCTGTTCGGTTATCCAAATCACAAGAACGAAATAAGCACAGGTAGAAAGAATTCAATTATTACATCAGAAATTAAGCTGTGTAAGTCTCATCTGAGACAGGAAGGCTAACAGGGAAAGCTGCAAAGCCTAGCAGTACCAGCATCTGTTGCCTTCATTCTCCTATCCGATCACTTAAACACTCACAACTTACAATATCTCTAAGAAACATTCTTGGTTTTAAACCTAGGAAAAGTAAATATCAAGATTAAACAAAATAATGCAAACAATCTACTGCTACATAATGCTTTAAGGGTTTCAGGAGCTGTAACTTGAAAATACCTTTGGCTGATTTGCCAAAATACAGAGAAAAATAGTATTTTAAACGAACCCTTATAAAAAAGCAAATTATTCTGGCTTGCAGCAGAGCTGAAAAAACAGCCATGCAGCAAAGAGTGTATGAATACACACAGGCAAGAGGGAGGTACTTGACATTTCCTAATCATGTTTGAAGAGGATAGTGGGGAGAAGAGTAAGAATATTACATACGAGGTACGGCACTTTGAAACTCTTGTGGGTTACTTGCGATAAGCCTTCGCCTTAGCTCATTCACACCAACTCCTGCAGGACCTGAAGAGTTGGAAAAGCAACAAATACTACTGACAAAGGCACTTCTAACAACATTGCACAGACACAAATGAAATGTAAATAAGTTCCCCAAAAATGTACCAGAAGTGACTGATGCATCTTGATTGATTCAGGGTACAAATCACCTCCCAGCAATACAGTCATACCCAGGAGACAATTCAGCAACATCATTTTAAAAGAAAAAATTATCAAATACTTCCAGGCTTAGAAAGGACAACAGATTTGCCTTTATGCAGTTTGCTTTATCAGGATCATGGCACACTGCAGAACAGCTTCCTTTCAGTCACTATCATTAAAGACTGCTTGAGAGCCTGCATCCCACTTAATACAGCATTTCCTTTAGCAAGCGTCATTAAAGGCAATTTTTTAGCTTTCCCTCCTGCCCACGATTGAGATTTTTCTGGTCTGGAGTTTAATTTTAAACATTGTTCTTAGATTGCCACATCCATGCATTTAACACTGGCTGTAGAAAAGCCTCTGTGTAAAGATGTTTTCTAGTAAGTTACAAATGTTTTCTCATCACTTTCTGTACCAGTCCCAACTGAATATAAAACTGAACCATTTCCCTATTAAAATCCATTGTCAACCAGCATTCATAAATGTATGGCTTCTTGTGAAGACTTTTTTTTTAAACATTCACTATCTCAAGCCAAGATGACACNAGAAGTGACTGATGCATCTTGATTGATTCAGGGTACAAATCACCTCCCAGCAATACAGTCATACCCAGGAGACAATTCAGCAACATCATTTTAAAAGAAAAAATTATCAAATACTTCCAGGCTTAGAAAGGACAACAGATTTGCCTTTATGCAGTTTGCTTTATCAGGATCATGGCACACTGCAGAACAGCTTCCTTTCAGTCACTATCATTAAAGACTGCTTGAGAGCCTGCATCCCACTTAATACAGCATTTCCTTTAGCAAGCGTCATTAAAGGCAATTTTTTAGCTTTCCCTCCTGCCCACGATTGAGATTTTTCTGGTCTGGAGTTTAATTTTAAACATTGTTCTTAGATTGCCACATCCATGCATTTAACATTGGCTGTAGAAAAGCCTCTGTGTAAAGATGTTTTCTAGTAAGTTATGAATGTTTTCTCATCACTTTCTGTACCAGTCCCAACTGAATATAAAACTGAACCATTTCCCTATTAAAATCCATTGTCAACCAGCATTCATAAATGTATGGCTTCTTGTGAAGACTTTTTTTTTAAACATTCACTATCTCAAGCCAAGATGACACATACATTAAACTTTAAAACTAACAATGGTCAAATTACAGACAATCACTCTTGAAATGTTGCTTTGAGAGCTATCTGCACAGTCTGCAATGGCTGCAGACAGCAGCAGGAAATATCAGTGGATCAGACCATGACTGACTGACTTCTCCCCTTTGTTACAGTTGTGAAATTTGCATGAGAAAGTAATTAACCTCTTACCCACTAGTATGATTAGTCTGTTCCGGTCTGCTGGGTGCCGCTGGTACCTAACCACCTCTTCATATGGAGCTGCAAGAGTGCTGTAACAGCTGCTGGGGCACCGAGCATAACATTGCTGCTGGACGGTCCGGGATTTCCTGCGACACAGGCGCATACTTCTACGGAAACCAGCTGTAAGGGGCAGAGACATCAGCACTGGAAAATACACCCGAGATGGAGGTGACTAGCACTTTAGTCTAGAGTGCCTCTTTCTAAGCCATGCAACGTACTGGGGGGTTTTGAGCTTTTTGCAGGGTGAAAGTCAGTGAATTTCATCGCTGCACTTGGTATGTCAGCTCAGTGGACTCTCTGAGCATTGAAAGACAGTTAAAGAAGAGGTCAAATCTCGTGGGAAGTAACCTGAAAGTTAGACCAGAATTAAAGACCCCCCAAAAGATCCCCAGAACAAGCTGAAGGAGAAGTTTCTGGCCACATAAAGCATCACTAGGGAACAGGTCAACTGTTTTTTCATAGTGGAGCTGGTTCACTCTCCTAAAGCAAATCTGGAACATTTGCTCCAGCCTCCTGAACGAATCCAGGTATTTTAAAAGGTCACTCTGGTTTAGTAACAGGGATAGGTTTGTTGCTCCACCTTACCATCCAACTCTGAAAACCTCACTTTTAGGTCTACTTTTCTTATGAAAGCACTCATGATTATTCTCAGTGGATGACAGACAACAGAACAACATTATGGTCCAGCAAAATTAATCATGAAGTAAGGCAAATCTTAACAGCCAGTGAAGTTAAAATAGTGGTAGCCAGGTCTCAGTAGAAACCTAACAGGAACAGAGATTTAAATGGAGAGAACACGTATTAGAAGGAAGAAAGAAACTTCTTGACATTTGGAAAACAGAGCAAGTAGAATTCAACTCAGTAAGTCTTTAGGTGAAATAAAGAACAAAGCACTTTATTAACTTCAGACAAGCACTTAATCTAGATCAAGCCCCAGACATCTTACTTATCTTTAGTCATTGCGTACCAATAAAGACTCGTCGACCAAATTCACCAAATTCTTCCTCTTCTAGAATAAGAAATACAAATACTCATAAAATAAAAAAAGAACAGTGAAAACTTCAGTGCTAGATGGCCAACAATTATTGCTGATCCCAAATGAAAAACAGTGTTTCAGTAAACATAAGGAAGTACCATGCCCGATCTAATAAAAAAAGAACAATACTCCATAATATGAAGTATTAAAGTATTTCACATGACCAATGGGCCAGTATTTCTGTAAGAGAAAAATTAAACATAGAAATTCTTGGTATTTTCTAAACTAGATTTGAAACAACATTTTTTTTGTTTCATTCCCAAGATAACTAGATGCCAGACAGTTTTGAAATACTAATAGTGAAAAAGCCTCCAATCAATTTAAGCTTTTCAGGTAAAATCTAGCTTACAAGCATTCTTACCAACAAGTCAGTAGCTCAAGATCAGAAATAAACAATGTGCAACTCAGTTTCTGCCCAAGAACATGCTTGGAAAACGCAACATGCATCTGCTCAGATCTTTCAAGCAGAACAAATACCCAGTTTTATTATTTTTTTACTCATCTCTGGATCAGTGATACCTGTGCTCCAACATCCCAGACTAATCTGTTTCCTCCAATTCTTTTTGTCCCCATTCTCATGCTGTTCCTTGTGAAGGCTTAACCATTCAGGTGAGCCTTCTAAATACCCACATGTGTTTTTTTAAATGAAATGTCTCCTGTAAGGCTCAAAAATATCAATTTCCCAGTAGATCAATGCTCTAACAGTTTGGAAACTGTTTTATAAAGGTGATTTGAAAACAAATAACTAAGGAAAAAAATGGTGCCAGCAGTGTTTAGATTTTTGTTCAAAAGAGACTCCTAATTTTCCCCGACAATACATGTAGCTATCCAAGCTCTGTATTCCCTTTATTTAGGCCTTGTTAAAGCAAGAATAAGATACAGAAGACATAAGCATATCTTTAAAGGTAGTAATTGTTGCAAGGCAAGAACATTATTTTCATTTGCAAAGCGTGAAATGTATCCTCTTTTAGCACTAGATTCTTTGATTGACAGTTCTCATGAGCATGCAAGGACCAAACCGAAATTAGGTGCATCTTAGTTACTCTTCTCTCACATCTATACACTCTTTGCTACTTGTACCTTTAAAATACAGTTTTATTCCTACATTTCTATATGTACTAACAAGTCCTTGTTTATGCCACTAGAAAACACTACTCGGCGCAAAACTGCTCGTTCAAAGCAAAGGTCAGAGTACTGTTCAGCTGACGTATGCCTGCATCATTCCTATCTTCAGGTCTTCCAAGTCATCATTCAAATCTTTGTGAACATTTCTGCTTTACCTACCCTCTGTTCTATGGTGTGGAGTGCAGTATGGAATCCTACAGGGAACAAGCAATTCAGTTACTGGGTATTGTAAGTGGAGTGGTAGTTCCTGGTAATGCAATAAACACAGATAAATTCTAATAGATTACTGCTTACAGGAGACAGGAAGGAAAAAGTTAGTGTTACCTTCTGTAAGCTCCTCTGCACGTTCAGATAGAGACAGACATAAAACAATTAGTTTTGAGAAGACAGTCTACAATAAGATAAAAAAATCCAACTAGCATTGTCCAATGCATTTAGGAAATTTAGGAAACAGGTACTGCAGGCTTTAAATCTAAAATACGCCTGTTCGAGCATGAAATCTCAGTTCCCAAAGAATGAGACACTCAGCTACAGCACCCGTGTCAGTATTGTGCTTGCAAAATACATCACACAGATGTTCAACTACTCGTTACAGTAATATTTAGGATAGCAAATACTCGCACCTTTATTCTTCTGACTGTCTGGCTACAGCAGAGAGCTGACTCAGCACTGAGTAGCGAATAGGATTTGCAAGAGTAATCCTCAAGTGCAGTTATCAGAAACACCCTATCCTGAAAAGACTGCCCTGTAGACCTGCTGGTTCTGTCATAAAAGCTTTGGGCATTTTGCTTGAGAGGCGGAAGAGAACAAACCACCTGCGGTAAGAGGCAAAGATCTGATTGGCAAGTAGGAACCTTGCGGAGAAGAGCAACTATAAGGTGGAATCACATTTTCTCCACAAGATTACCAAATACCTCAAACAAGTAGTTTAGCAGTAGTAGATGTATTTTAGTGGGAAAATTATTTATTTTAGAAGACTCAAGTTTTGCAGAACTCTCAATATGCTGTGAATAGGTAACTGTTCCCTAAAAAAAAAACCACAATCAAAACCAGTTTGGTTAAAAAAAAAAGCACTGTGATTGTATGTCTTATACATAAATAATTTATTTTATAACAAAATTTTTGTTTCTTATATGCCAGCCATGCACAATCAGGAATCCAGAACAGCTCTCGTCTTTACCACATCAGCTCCTACAGGTGTTGAGGATTCAGGCCTCTGTTACCCATAGGTAATTAATTATCCACTGACATCAGTGAAGCCCCTGCTGTCACAGCTTGCACAGGTATAACTGATTAGGATTTGATAAACAGATCTGGTACTGATGCACGAGAAGAAGTATTCACACTTGTAGGATACAAGGACAAAAACCTTACTACTAAGGTAATAAGAGAAGAAGAGGAAGACTTACAGCAACAGGATTTTACATAATTGCTTTCAAGCCAGAACGGCTTCTAAAGCTAAAATGGTATTCTGGTTTTTGTCACCTGCTTGCTTTTAAGATGCTCGTCTCTGGACACACTTCTCACAGAACAATAGCAAGGAATTTGGAGGTAGGTCAGAGGAACTTACCAGACTCAAATGTCTCTTCATCTTGTTTAGTAGTCCAGATAGCAAAGATATTAAAATAAATTCAAAATTTAATTCCTTTCCTCCTATAGAATTTCAGAATCAGAGATCAATTTTCCAACTCATGTCATTCTGTCTCACACATACTTTCCCCACTTCCCTCTACACTGAGGTGACAAAATACAGCTCGCCAGTCCTGCAGGATCACATCCCTCCATGAGAGCTTTCTGAATTACCTCGGGAGAAGGAAGGATGAGCTCTGCTGCTTTAGGGAACAAGTCAAGCTGACAGACTTCACACGTACTATTTACATGTAAAAACCTATTATTGCTCCATGCCTAAAAATGTATGCTCCTGAGATCAGTTTCTCGACAATGAATTGTATGGGTTCTCCAAGACTACCATCATCTGCGGCATTAAGTCTACAGTAGGCAAAAACTACGGTAACATTACAGCCCTAGTCCAAAACCTGAATCAAAGAGGTTGGAGCTCATTCAGGCAGGTATTTTTGGGGTGGCCCCCTCTCTTTAGTACAACGCTTCACAATAAGCACTGTATACCAGACCTGCAAACAGCTCATTTTAATACACTAATGTAGGATGAGATTTCCAGGGTATGAAAAATAGAATTTTCTACCATTAAGTTCACTAGGAGAATGAGTGTTTTTATCTGGAAAACAAACCCGTGCTTTAACTAGCTACTAACTTGAAGCAAACAGAGTAATCTCAAGTAAATTCAGTTACCTGTTTCCACACACTTCTCATCAATCCGCATGTCATCCTCTACAGATCAACACAAGGGAAAAAAAACGTAATCTGAATCAGAAAAACACTGGGGAGGAAAAAACCTTACAGATTTTACAAGATTGAACTCAAACATCAGAAAGGAAATATCTGAAGCTCAGATCAGCTTTAGACATCTTTAAGGATTGTCACTCAACTCCAACTTTCTGATGTTCCCTTGTGTTTAGTGAGCAAAAGGCTTTTCTTAAACTAGTGCTCTGAAGGGCTTGTGGCAGAGATGCAAACCCATCTAACTTGAGTTCTCCTTTTGAAATAATAAAAGGTTTAACATAGCTGTCGCTCTGTTTATCCTGTAGATCTCTTTATTAAGTATTATCATGACAGAATATAATTTTCTGCTCACTCCCTTCTCCCCTGTAGCTTTTATAGGCATGTTTCTTTCCAATATGCTTCACTCAAGGAAAGTGCTTTGTTTAGTTGACTTTATTATTTTTACAAGGAAGAAAAGGAAAAGAAAAGATTGATTCAGCTCCCTCTGCGTGCCCAGACCACATCAATTCATAGCACTGAAATGTGATCTCGTGGGCTCAGGCAATCTCATGGCCTCACAATGCCGCACTGTTTGTGTGTTCTGTACTTGTGTGCCCCTCCAGACAGGCCCAGCTATTTTCTGATTACAGGGCATCTGTCAACCATATTCTGCCCGTATGTATCCTTTAAAGAAACACTCTCCGAGCTGCTCAGGTCAGCTGCTGAAGATGGGAGAGAAAGGAGGAGAGGAAAACGGAAAGGAGAAAGCAAATCTTTCCTTCCTCAAAGCAACCCATCCCAACTGTCAGTTTCCTACCAGATAATGCATAACTTCAGTTGCCACTGTAAGACAATGTAAGCTTCTACTATTTCAAGTGAAAAAAGATTTTATTTCAATTGTGCTAAGCACGCAAAATGCCAAGAACTTGGGATTCTTTTGCATGTATTTACCAAACTGCCTCAGTTCTCATAACTTTTTAAAAAGCCTGTAAAACCATGTGCTGTATTGATTCCAGGTACAGGAATGCAATATTCTCCAGATAGGATCCCCTACCTTCTTCCACAGCGCTTACTGCCCACAGCATATCCATTGAAGCAGTTAAAATGCAATAAAATTATGGTGAAACAGAGCTCCAGCTCTAACAAAGCAATCAGTGGGAGAAGAATCCTAGACAATGAAACACACTCAATCTGGGAGTTATCACTAGAGAAAAATTAATTTCATACTAGTATAAAGAACCATAGAAGAAAACGGAGAGAGAGAAAACAGGAAGAACGTTCTTTGTCTGGGAATAATTGCATGTTTACAGAAAGTTATAGTTGGCAGAGGATAATGTTTCTGGATTGTCACCATGAATAAACTCATGGGCAGCATAGCTTATCTTACACCTCAAGCAGAGAAGTTCTTTCTCTCAATAGTTTTGGTGACAAAGAAACGATTCCAAACATATCGCATGGCATCTTCCAGTGCAGAACTGTTATCTGTGTCCCTGGAAAGCCAGGCTAGCACAATTGCCACCTCAGACTTACTCGCACCGAATTCTCCTAGAGAGCTCCTAGATCTTACAGACTTCAGAAGGAGTTGAATTCACAGCTTCTCTCAGTCAGATCCCAAGTACACTGGAGGCAACAACCTCCACCTTCAGTATTCCAGGTACAACTACCATTAAGTATTTATTTTTCCGGGGATAGTTAACACACTTCCGAGGTTACAGACGGCTCCAGAAACAATGTCTTTGAATGAAACTGAATTGTATGAGCTTCTGTTTCAGTATCCCTGGAAACAGAGACAAGAACTTTCTGTCCTACTCTACTGTTCAAATAACTTTTCACTCACATATTGATGGTTTGAGACAGAGATGGGGCTGGAAAGGCTGAGACCACCAGAATTCTCGCTGCTTCCTACATAGAAATAAATTTATCACAGTTCAAGAAACAAAGCAGTCCACAAGCACATTATGGTCCAGTCAGATTCACTGCTTACACAAAAGATCAATCAGTACTGAGCTGTCAGAAGACACCAAGAATGGAAACATTACCAATGTTTTAGCCCACTGCAAAGTCCTGAAAGAAAGCCAACATACTATCAGAACTATTTAAAGGCAATTTCCAAATCAGTAGCCCAGAAGTATTTAGAGTATTTTGAGTTTATATATAAGGACAGGAAGACAAGCCATACTGTGGTACAGGCTCCTGGAACTAGGAGAGTGTGCTACTGCTATGGGTAGCAGTACTACTGCCTCTGTTACTACACAGGGCCTCTTGCTTGCAGCCTCCATCACAACCTGATTTGATTTCAGCTTTCATTATACAGACCACAGCTACGTTTACATATTGTACAAATCAAAGCTTACCATTTACAATTGCATGGCATTATGTTTTCCTGAAGGCAATGCAGATGTGACACATGGCTAGAGGATGAAACTGAAAAGTGTGCTACAGCAGTTTAACTACTCCAGTTCTGAAAGCATGTAGTGTAAAAATAATAGGCTATTTATGCAGAAAATCACAGGCAAGGAATCCTTGTTCTTCCTCGAGCATATTTTTTTTTGTTTTGGTTCCCTCCCTACCCTCACCCTTTTAATCTGGTCTACTCAGTTTTGACCAAAGCAGAAGAGGTCACTCATGCCTCACAGGGCATCTCTAAATAAATGCTGTTTCTTGATACAGCTATACCCTTATACCATACACATTTAGTATCCCACTCTTCCCCCCCCTTTTTTTTTTTTAAATCATAGACCATGGTTGTAAACAGTCAGAGCCCTTAATTTCCAGCCATCTTTCAGCTGCTACCCTGCACTAGATATCTTAGCAACCAGCACAGAGACTAGGCAACTGCTGTGAACTTCTCATATGTCCATTTAAGACGATATAGGTGCTTTCAAAAGCTTGTTCTCACATAGGTACTCTTAAGGGAAGGAGAGCAAGAAGTCAGAGAAAAGAAAGATGTTTGTCAAGTATTCTGAATCAAACTGCTATATAACTTATGAAAATTTTTAAATAGCAAAGTCTGAATAACCGGCTAATTTTTGAACTGAAAATCAGAAAAATTAAGACTTCTTTACCTTTTAAGAAGATGATTTGAGGGTATAAGTCCGGCACAGGTACCAAGATCTGAAACTTTCCTGGCCTGCCACCAGAGAGCATCATTCTGGTCCACAATCTGGAGTATTTCACCCTTCTTAAAATGCAAACCTGCATCAGCACATGGGATGGCAGGATCTTGCAATGGCCAGTAATCCGTCATTGCTCGCACATAGAGCTGGTAAAGAAAATACACGAGTAAGTGGAAGCTATGTTTAGAACAGATATAACACGAGTCTTATAATCACAGGGCCAGATATTGCTGCTATTTAAGTCAATTCATGATGAAGTCAAGTTTTAAAAACAAGATCAAGCCCCAAACCCTATCTGTTCATTAAGGGGGGGGGGGAGAATAAATCACTTCATACTTTGTGAAAAGAATTGACTTTCAACCTGTAGATCACTCCAAAAACATCTTCATTACCTTTAACACAACTATATTTCAGCTTACTGTCTTTACTGCTTTAGCAACAGCACGCTGATGTCAGCTGAGAGGTAGCCATAAAGGCAAGTAACGGTTTAAGGACTGCTATAAACTTCTAAGCAACACCATTTCTTTGTATCACACCATTAGACGTTATTGGGGTAACTGTTTGCAGTAATAATCCAGAAAAAAGAATGTCTCTTACTGTTGTTTGGTTGCTGACAGGCCGATCAGAAACTGGAATTAATTTGAACATAATTGTCCCCTGAGAAAGGGCCTAAATGATTAAAAAAAGGATTAAAATATGATTGGTATTCAGCACAAATGACCAAACGCTGACAGCACAAACTCAACACAGCATGGCTTTGAGGTTACTATAACGTCCGTGTTACAAATCGATTTAGGCAGAGTCAATATGACAATACTGTGGTTTTTTTCAAAAGAAAACTCAAGAATGAAGCTTCAAAGTCTTGCTAAATATTTTTAATTCTGTGAAATCTATGTTTCATTATAAATATATATATAATTTCAACATTAATGCATACCAAACTTTTCTACTGAAATCTCATTTAAATTAGCAGCAGGGTCTGGTTAGACAAGTGATGTAAAAGGGGGAGGAAAAAACCATAAATGTTTAATAATTAAGCATTTCAATAGAGTTTGCATTTCTTATACCTGGAAATAGCACATAGAATACCAATACTGATTACGTACAGCAAAACCTTACTGACTGGCACTAACACACTGCAGTGAAGAACCCTGAAAGACTGTGGGCAAAATGATGAGTAACAGGGACAGTTCAGATTTTTAATGAGAAATATGACAACAGTAATTACCACTGCCTTTTTTGCAAGGCAAGGCATGTAGCCTACAAGCTCATCCACTCTGCTTTAGTGCATTTTGTAACATGGACTCTTTATTAGAGCAGCACCTTTCCACTACTTTCTTGTGAAACGTTAGCTGAGTGGAACTTCCAGAAAAATTATGAATCTGTAAAGTCTGAATAAATTACTATTTTTCCCAGAAGCTGCAGGTGGAACAGCCACAACTAAGTTAGTTTCTGTCCAGAACTGGGGTTAGCCTTAATTCTGGTTTCATACATTCTGATTTCATGAGCAGTTGTGAGCTTCATCCACAGTAAGGAAACAATCTGAATTTTCTGTTAAAAATTACTCTTAAGGTACAAAGTAGAAAAAAGATTCAATACCAGAATATTAATAACTTCCTCCGGCTCAAGTCCCTCAACAGGAACTCCATTTACTTCCACCAGCTTGTCTCCAGCATACAGCAAACCTACAGGAAAACAAGGACGAAAGCAGCAGCAGCAGTTTTATCACAGCATGGACTATCTTGGGTAGGTGAGGCAGGGACACACAGATATACCACGTGTTTGGAAGTCAGCATTAAAGGTTTGCATACACCAGGTACGCAGGAATACATTTTGGGTTTAGGCTATATTGCCCCAGAATAAGCCTGCAGACTTCTGTGGGTCACAAGAAGCTTGCACGCTTTGGTTTCATTTTCTCTCACCTCCCCCATAGAACATGTTTATAATCTATTGATGATTTGCCTTAAAAGTAGCAGAAACATTTTAATATAGTTCCATTTCCTTAAGTAACTTCTGAACCTATTCTAGCTAAACCCATTCTGTTAATAGACGATGAGACTCAGAATCAGACCCTTAAAAATTTCAGGTGCAGTGGGAGGCCTTGGGACTCCTCTCTGTCCTTTACAAAGTCTTCACAATATTGCTTACTTCCGTATTTTCCTTCAGCTCAATTAAAACATAAGTCAAACTAGGAACTTAATCAGCTGTTGTCTATAGTTTGAGTTTTCTTCTCTGTACAAAGGCCAGAAAATACTACAGGGAACTATTTTATAATTGTTACACTTCAATTTTACTTCCCATGTTTTAAATTTTAGTTACATTTCCCAAACAACATGGATGGCAAAGGAGTAACATTTCCAAGGAAACTCCTTGGAAGATTGCTTAGCGACTAACGCTACCAAAGCATTTAGCAGAGTAGTGCCAAGCAGTATTACTATATGTTCCTTAAAGCCCGCTATCTTACAGAATCACCACAGACGACTGATGTTTTCCATTTCTCATTAGGGAATGGGCTGCTGGTATTCATGCTATGCTGCAGTTTGGGATATTGCTGACCAATTTCATGACAGATTTATTCAGGTATTGGTGCCAAGAATACACGATGAAAACTGGATTTGCACCTCAACTCAGTCTCAAAAGGTAGCACATTTATATGGAAATAATGAAACCAGAATCAAAGTCACTGCAAGTTATCACTATTTACAGTGCTGCCCAGCGTACACATCATCTTGCTCTATAATGAAAGACTAATTGTAGAAGCCAAGCTATTATCTTACTTCAAATATCTTATTTCAAATTCAAGTTTTCATATTACTTTGTTTCAAATTACACATACCGCTTCTTTCTGCTAGCCCACCATGGATCACACGGGCAACCATTATGTCACCTGTTATCTCATGGCGTTTAATGGTGGCACCCTGGCAAATAAAAACAAAGAAAAAACACACTGATCACTGAAGAACCCCTGTTAAGTTTCCTTCCACATCGCAAGCCTGATCTTCACAATGACAAAAAAGCACAGGAAGATACAGCCTTTTTAACACCACATGGATCTAGTGATAATGTAACATTATTAGTATTAAGTCCTTCGATGTCTTCAACTTCCATCATACTAAAATAACCTCATTGACTGACTGTAAGAAATCTTTTCTCTATCAAGTATTACAGCTATATTTTCCTAAAACAGATTAGTTAAGCTATACAATGTTTTCTGCTTGTAAGCACAAAGAATTTCTAAAGAACCTTTCAGAGTCTCTCCCCTCTCCCTTACTATTTTGGCCAAAGGAATAGCTCTCAACCCTATTTGCATTTTCATTATACGAGATAAAAACATCTGCCAAATGTTCAAACCCCGAGCGGACAAGGCACTGAACAACCTGCTCTAATTGTACCCGCACCGAGCGGGGCTAGATGGTCTCCTAAGGCCCTTTCCAACCTCAACAACTCTTGTGAAAACTGAACAAGAATGCACACAATCTCTGTGATGTTCCTGGGAAAAAAACAATATGCATTATCAGTACTTGTGTAAGTTAAAATAATTTGACAGACGTCAGAAAGCTCCCTCACCAGAGGCTGGTTGTTTTTCACTAAGCAGACAATCCTCATAGCTTCCTCATTTTCAGGTATGTTGTCAGGCAGTGGTGGAAGGATTGGTTCAAAGTCTTTCTGGGCCACAGTATCATGAGCAGATAGCAAGGCCTGTTACAAACAGAACCAAGCAAAGCAACCAACCCATAAGCAAAGATCATACAATAGAACAGCTTTCAACAGTGAGTGGTCAGAAAACAGAAATCAGTGAGTAAGTTCCTGTGTGAACATAGATCCCTTTCACACACTGACGTTTTCTTCTTTGCACTTGGAAATTCAAACCGTGAAATAAAGTCTTAAGAACAGTTCCTCTCTCTGCTTCTTCTGGAGAACATTTCTATTTGGAACTCTAGAGTAAAGAATGCAGGTTTTGCAATTACAAGGAAAATTTGGTCTTACATGTCTGCATCAACTGCTCGGAATTTAACTTCTCTCTCAAACATAGCTGCTAAATAAAATGCAGCCCACTGCAGGGACTTCAGATGCACACAGTCCCCATCTGACTTCACAGCTAGGTTAGTTCATGACTAGGAAACTACGTCTCTTCTGGCTCCTCTGCCAATTCTAGCGAACAGCTGGCCATCTGTTTCCCACTGCAGACATCCCTATGAGCAAACTTGTTCTTTCCTTAAGCAGGACTTGCCTTTAAGTCTGGAGCTTGCAGTAGTTGCGTTAACTCTTTGATCTCTTCAGACTGAAGGTCTTCACACAGTAACTCGATCACCTGATAAACGTAAGAGAGAAAGCACAGAGGCTGGTTCTGGTGGACGATTAATGTAGAAAGCTCTAAATTGAATTTAGAGGAGTGTGGTATAGCAAGAGTGTTAAGCTCCCCACGTTGTATGACTCTGAGCATATCCGTATGGTTTGCTCTAGAATTGGACAATATGACCACAGCTGCCCAACAGCAGCCAGGCTTAATTTAGTTCACGCGCAGTGTCGCGCGCTCTAAATTAGTTTTTTCTTCTGTGCCTCAATCAATTTCATCACTAGTGTCAGTTTCTCCACTTAGTCATTAACCCTCTCTAATTCAGAAATTTAAGAATTAATCAGCTATTATGATTAGAAAAATCCTAAAAGCTTTTCAAAATCCTGTCAGAACGCTTGATTGTAGCCGTAACACTGAACCACAGAGTTACACGGGAAGAAAAATATATGGCCAGTGGTTAAAACAAATAATTTGTGTTCATTACACCCACCAGGGCTCACACAGTCTGGTGATCGCAGTTGTAGGCATTTCTCATCCCCTCCTCTCTTAACACAGTAACAGTTATCAAGTACATTGACAAATGTGTGAGGAGAGAATCTTTCAGGTTTATACAATGTACTCACACCTGAAGCACAAAACGAATGCCAGAACGCTGTTATCTGCGGCTAAGTTGACTAATTTGGTATGAGTAAGTAAAGCAATACACTATGTACACACAGGCTTACCTCATGAGTCAGTGCACCTGCCTGCAGCGTGACAGGAACCGGTCTTTTTTCAAGGTAGTGTTGGAGGCATTCATAAATCTATTGCATGCCATGACAGACAAGACAATGCAATGATGATATGATCTGTTTGCATGATTATATAGATACATACACAACACAGAAAGGACAATATTGTATTTCTAGGAATTTCTCAGCCCAACTAGAGCCAAAGAGCTTGCAATCTCAATCCTTAGTGTCTAATGCATCTGAAAGAGTCTATAATTCCTTGTCTTTCCATATTATCATCCCGCTAGCCAGTTACGCTGTAGCTTTGAATTGTCCATGAAGAAAAGCTGATTACACTGGGCAATAGCCTGATAACGTCAATTCTCTGACTTGTAGTTGCTTCCATCCCCTAGTTGCAGGCCTGATTAACAAAATCAACTTAACATAGAACAAAACAAATTGCTGTATTCAAAATGACATCATGGACATTCTTATCCACTGCAAGTTTTCATTCTTTAAAATTTAAAGATTTTTTTAAATCCTTGTTAGAGGAAAAGCAAAATTTGTACAGAATTTGTCTCAGATACAATTCTGTTCAAGAGAGAAACACCAGCCAAAACTCTGTTCTGTAACAACATACAAATCTTCAACTACACATCAGAACAGTGTGGGCAAAACAAAGAGATATAATTTCACAAGCATCCATGCCAAAAAGTGGGATGCATAGTCAACATGGAGATTTAAGAACAGAAAAGACAGCTGAGCAGTGCTGTGTTCAGCCTATGTCTCCATCTCCCCGGCCTTAATATGGACATGTAAAGTAGATGAGATTTAATGGCTAGGATATTATGAAAAATACCACCTTTTTTTTCTTTAAAGCAAAAGTGGTTTTGTTCACCTCGACTGCTGACGTTAGGACTATCAGCACTTAGTGTAAATAAGCAGTTATTGTCCTGTTATGGCAAAATAAAGCAGCTATCCCCTACAGATTGTTCCCTAGGAAACCTTTGCCTTCACAGCTGAGTATTACTTTACCTTTAAAAGTGCTTGCAGCCAGCGGGATCTGAGCAGGTCATATAACATGCCAACGCCATTGACATCTCTTTTACAGAGCAAACTTAGTTCTTGTAGCACTAGAGTCAGAACATGAGATATACCTGAGCCCAAGAAACAAAAAGCGCAAGACATTTCATTTCAAATAGAAGATCAACCAAAGCCAAGCAGTGACCCAGGCGTTTAAGAAGAGCCTTTCCTCAGTTTATACTTCCAAGAAATGCACCCATTTCCTCCTGTCTGCTTCGCTTGCTTCCTGCAATCAACTCTGTTGCATACGAGCTTTATTTTATTATGTTATTAACCAGCAGGGTTAGGTCAATACTATTAATTTTCAACTGACCTGTGAGAAAAAACACACAGGGAATCTCACACGTATCAATCTGGGTTCAAGCTTATACGTCCTATTGAGAAGATGTAAACATAAAAGATCTCCTTGTTTATTTTCTAGGCTTTTCTTTTGGGTGACCACTATTTTTCTCCACTCTTGAGAAACTTAGACATTTTGGAGAACATCACTAATCAAAGTGCAAATTCCTGCCAAACACACACCGTTGTCACAGACACCCAACAACACGTCCCAGGAAAGGAGAAGAACCGTTCTTACTATTAGAAGCAGCACTTGATCTGTGGTTAGGAACAGTATTCAAATACAGTGGAAAACTTAAAAATCCAGGGTCTTTCTAAAAAATCTCAAGGAGGCAGAAACTGAGAGGTGACAAATAGATGTTATACAAAGTCAGGCCTAGACACAAACTGGAACTTTGTGAGTGTGTGGAATTTAATTTTACCTCAGACATGACAACAGATCATTTCTGATACGTGATATTTCCCAAGAAACGCAACGTTTATAATGCACTAATACAATACCATACCAAATGCTGGAATAAAGACTTATTACACTATAAGTGTTCTTAAAGAGATCATAAAAGCTGGATGCCTGACCCACAGTGAATGTCAAAGAAATCGAAATACACAAGAGTTGAGAACTCACTAAGCACAAGCTGTCTCTTTGCTTTTCAGTGCTAAAGTAATCACACAATAAAGTTGTAACTGGAGACTTCCCTTTGAATACAAAGGAAATTATTTGTTTACAACATTAAACTTGGCATGTTTCAATGAGTAATACAAGAAAACCATTGAAATAAAACCAAGACACTAGGAGCTTCTAAAGTTACCACAACTCAAGTCAAAATAGTAATTTCTTAAAACTGAACTCATCCAGTGGACCCAGAATAGCTGAGTACTCACTACTGCAGACAGTACCATCAGTTGCTATCATCCAGTCACCACAGCTAACCTAAACATGGAAGCCCTTCTTTACTTATTTTTCTCCTGAGCACAATTTTTATAGCCATTGACAGTTAACTGTATCAGCTCTAGACTTTGATGTTACCAATGCTTATGTGAGATTTATCTTCAACTGTCGTTTCAGTGAGGTGTTCTCCTTACGCATGAATTTATACAGGTACTTGCCTGCCAAGTTTCTGCAGGTGCTACTTTTGCCTCAATCATCAGGAAGAACTATCGAGTATCCAAACTCAGAAAGCCTGGAAACATACCTCATTATCAAAAGAATCGTCTGTTTCTGGAAAGCTGACATCTAAGCACTTACAAAAACGATAAACTCAGTGAACCCTGATTGTGAGCCGCACAGGGAAATACCTCCCAAAACAGTTAGCTTAAAAGAATTCCATTCTACAGGAACTTCCTGGTGCTTAATAGAACTTTACCTTTGGTGGAGGCACTTTTAAAGATCTTTTCCTCATTACTGGTTGCCTCTTTTTGAGACAACTTGTACTAATTATCTCCTAGACTGCTATCCCTACATCAGACTGGGCTCAAATAGACCAAGATGTTCCACAGAGAAGTACAAACCTTCAAACTACAGGGAATCATTTCCTTCAGAAAAAAAAACCCTCTTGCAGTTATTAATAATTCTCGATACAGCTGCAGGGACCCTTGACTTTGTAAGCCAGAAACAAATGCCAGGTATTATCTTCTGACACTCTCTAAATTAACTCTACACCACCGTTAAATATCAAGATTCATTCCAATTATTAAGTAGTAATACTTCTAAACATGTCCATTGCTCAAGACTCAAAGGAAGAAGAGTTACAGGGACCAAGGAATAAAATTTTGTCATTTTATTTCTTCTTTAAAGAGATGCAGAAGTTATGAGTACCATTATCTTGACCGCAGACTGATGGCACCTCCATCTGTTCCTTTATTCAAGGAGATTCCATCCACTTCTTCGAGTGCTGCATTCACGCCAAGTAGGTTTCACAAAGACAGCTGCTGAACTAGGAAAGAGAATATACTCATATCAGATATTAGAGACAGTCAAAAGTAGTTATTTGCTAATATAACCCCCCCCTCCTATATTATCTTTCATTATAAGAAGCAGTATATGCTACATTAATATTTTTTTCTTTGAGTTTTAAAACAGGGATTTTTAAGTAATGCAGGAAGCCAACACGGTAATTAATCTGTATCCATGCTGCACTGAACTTTTTGCATATAACAAATATGCTTTCCACAATTTTCTTCCAAATTCCTTCCCTCCCTTAAACTTCTGTGACAACCTATGCTAAAGATTTATGGCTGGGCTGGCTACTAAGCAGACAGATGCTCCCTATTAACCCTTTCCTTTCTCAGAAGGGGAAGGGAAAGAGAAAAGGGAGAGGATTTATGGGTTGGAAAAAAAAAAGTTTAAATGAAACAACAACAATGAACAAAAAGAGTATAATAATCATATTAATGGGAAATAATGACATATATACAAAACCAATATCGTGCTCCCCCGATGACAAACACATCACCCGGATGCTGCAGGGCAGGCCAAGACTGTACTCAGCAGCAGACGGGAACTGGATTCAGGAATGCACAGATCAGGATCGAAGGCAGAAGAAACGGACAGAGTCCTCCCAGGATGCCAGCCGTGGAAGAAGAGAGCTTGACCCTCACGATACCTCAGCTTTATACCAAGTATGACGTGTATGGGATGGAATACTGCATTTGGTCAGGTTTGGGTCACCTGCCCAACCCGCTCCTCCCTGCAGGTGCGACACTTTTGCGTCCTTTCACTTACACCACATAAGAAATTTAGCAGTGACCTTGGTTTCTATAGGAATAAGTACAAGCAAGAGCCTTTCTGTGTACCATTCCTATCGTTACCTTTAGTAATAACTATAAACATCAAGCGTTATAAATTCTGGAAGCAGATACTGTCTGAAAAACATGTTGTTAACTTCAGAAAGTGCAGTCACTTAGAAGAGACTTAACTGAATGGTAAAATTACTGGAAGGAGAATTGGTTCTGTTCTAGTTCAAACCAGGACACCCTATCACTAACCTATCACGTCCCCTCAGACTAAAAGTCAAGGAAGCTCTCCACTCTACTACTAATAGCAAACAAAGCACTACAAGATTGCTTCAGAGAATTCTCAGAACTCTTCTTTGCAAACAACTACGGAAATTCCCCACGGAGCACTGGATGAAGCATTTATCACCCAAAGCATCAGGAATCTATATATGAAAGCTCTGAAGCAATTCAGAATCTTCATTACATCCTAGTTGATCTCACTTCAAATCACATTTGATACAAGTTTGAAGATAATGTCACAATTACCAGTATCGCAAGGTTACTCTTAAAGAGTTTAAACTGGTCACTCAAGAGATGATTCAGAGTAGAAGTTGAAAAAAACCTGTAACATCAGCTATCTGAGCACCTCAGCCAACAGTGAACCACGGTGTGACGCTATATGCACAGTGAATGCCTCACCAAATTCTGTTAAACATATAGTAGTTTATCTCCTGGACTAGTAAAGCAAAAAGGCAGCCATTTTCCTCTAGATTGTTCTGTGGACAGAAAACATCAAAGGTACAAGAAAAGTATTATCTTGATCTGCTTATAAAAGCAGAAGGCATTCCTGTCACTTTTACTGCACTTCTTACTACGTACTTTTAGAACATGCTTCCTCTCTCCTGTTAAATCATAAAACTGCTTCCGAAAGGCAGCAGAAATTAAGGGAGGAAAAAAAGATCAGAAACTATGAGATTATGATACAATATTTTATTAGTGAGTAATTGGTAATTCGTTTCAAGTTACCTCTACAGGATACTTGGTGATACATCCTACTGAAATTCTAATGCAAAGATTGCTTTTAAAATTATGATTTCTTCTTTTGAAGACTAACAAAAATGTAGTTTGATCTTTCCCCAATACCCAATGCAACATTTCAGTTTCAGTGTTACACTATACTGCATAATTATTTTTCCACTGGGAACAACTATTTTTCATATTTCATGGATATAACACCGAGTCTTTCCACCACACATCCACTGGGAACAGGGTTTTGAGTTGCAATTATTTCTTTTTCTCAATAGTCTGAGTTCTGTTCCTTTAAGAGTTTGCCTTCCCCTTTGTTAAGCTTAGCTGATCTGCCTAAGGATGGATTTCACAAAGCAGGCCATATACATCTAGTCATGAATACCTGTTTCTCAATTACTGAAGACATTAGCAGTAGGACAGAAATCTTTACTGTGGGATGGTACAGACAAGGAAAGAGGAATCCCTATGTTGCAAAGCATTCAGGACAGTGGTACTCCTGGTTTTCACTGAGTAACAGCAGTGTGGAAACACAAGTAACAACTTGGTTGATCTCTGTCCCCCCACCTCATTTTGGGAACTAAGAGTCTATAGGTCCAGATTCAGTTGCAGAAGCATTTACAAAGAGATAGTACTCAATCTGCGAGTTATGTCCTAAAAGGAAACTTCTGATAGTTTATCCCATAATCTACATTTCAGAAGCCTTATTTCCTATTATTATTACTAAATTCTAAAGCTTCTCTAGCTTTCATGTTTTTTTCAGATTTTTCAAGAACTAAAGACAGACCCTGCTGACACCTGTTGGTTCCAATATACAATGGCTGTTTTCTTTCCTTTATATAGTCTACACAGACATCCAACAGCATACTCCTAATCAGAAGTCCTGAAATTTTGTGGTAAAGGATATTTGGAAACAAAAGAAAAGAGCATGTTCAAGCATTTCAAATGCACTGTAACAGAGCCAACTCCTGACCTATGTTTTATTTCACGTACTGAAAGTCCAGATTTAAAAAACTCATCACACACGTCCCTCAAAACAAAAAATCCCCTAAACCACCACTTTTTTGCCCCCTCAAAAAAAAGAATAAATTAGTAAGATCCCTGTTACAATCTGGCTGGGTTTTTCTGGGACAGCTCCCCTAATCCTAGCCGATTTGGTTTGGCCAACTCATCTACAAGTATATTCTGGTTGTCAACTGTGATCAACTTTACTTACTATTATGCATCTGTTACCAGACGTATGATTTTATAGCAGTTGGTTCGCTCAAAGCATATGTAACTTTTATCCATAAAGATACTCTGCCACCCAGAAGGCTCTCATCAACACTTCGTACCTTCCCAATTCAACAAAGCCCAGTTCCCTCCAGAATAAAATTCCAGCTATTTCAAGTCTAGATCTGGCTTTTCCTATGTTTTGTCCAATTTAGCTTCAAAGCATCAGATTGCATCCCGTTTTAAGTAGGGGAAGGCCCTGCAAACACATACGGGGAAACATGTGAAAGACAAGAAATATTTCCAAAAGCTTTTTGGTTAAAAGAAAGTTTAGAAAACCTCTTAGCCTCAAAATAGTCAAGAAAAACCCCAGATTTTTTGTAGAAGACTCCTCAGAGGCATACTGAAAACGGAATCTTTTCTCATGTGGTAACTGCAGTGAAATTACCATAATCTTGAGACCTGCTTTGTTCCAGTAGTGTTGTCTACCAAACCAGCGTGTCAGCATATTGACAACTCACATTGCTTATATTCTATTACAAAGCCGAGCAGTTTAAAGAAAAAAAACCCCAACCAAACCAACAAGCCTCTCCAGCAGAGTCTTAGAAATACCTTAATCAAGGTCCCTTTTAGCCTTTGGGAGCTGGATCATATTATTTCTTCTTAGCTAGGATAGATCTTGCATAGCACAGTGACTCAGAGCGGGAAAGAAAGAAATCAAAGCAAGGAAGTCACCCTGTTGCTGTCAAAGAAAGAATACTCTGCAGTCTTCTACTGAACAGTTATTTCATTTTTAAACACACCACTGAGAATCATCTTGCAAACAGAGACAAAGAACAACATTTTTAGAGATGCTAAATACTTTGGATTCTGCTAAAGTACTAACCAATATTGGTACCCCTTTAAAATACTTGGAAGATCAAGATTTTTTTTTCCACGGAGCCTTGTAGCTTCCAGTATCACTACTGCTTCCACAGAGAACAGATGGGGCATTAACTTGAGTGTGTTTTAGCCACATTGTCTTGAAGGTTGACCTCAGATTTCCGAGAAAAACTGGGAAAGCTACTGAATGCTGATTGCTTTCCTTTTTGGGCGAAATCATCAGGTACAGCTACCAGAGCTGCTAGGGTTAGTAATAAACACAGAGTCAGTAACCCCTTCCATCCTTTGTTGCCTTTTTAAACTACAGAGTTTACGCTCACGCTGACAGAAGCAGCATTTAAACATCATAATCTGTCAAGGCCTTAACAACACAGCTCACCTCATTCATTAAGTAGTAGCTGTTTCATATTTTCACACAGCAAAAGGAAAGCAGCTTCCAACTGTGTAGCCTGGTTTCAGCAGCTGTCAGTAGCAACAGATGATGAATAAGTCATTACCAGAAAAGAGGAAGAGTATCTTGCTTCTGTGCAGTTCTTTAGAGAAAGACCTACTAAATATTGCTTGCCTAAGGGGAAAGGTCAGAGTTCAAACTTGTAACTACTACTACTGTGCCTTTATTTCCTCAGACCAAGACATACTTCTGCCTCCGCAGACCATACAGCCACAGCTCAGGGTCTCCTCATCCCAGGGATCTAAATCAATTAGACGGAAGTTCTTACTAAAAGGCTTACGTGACTAATCTCCCAGCCAGTGTAAGGTCCTTCCCTTCCACGTGCAATTGCATGCAATTACAGACACTCATTAATAGAAGACATTTCTCTTTGCCTGTTATGAGGGACAGAACTAGCAAACAGCATGTATATCCAGAATCTAGAGTCAAAAGGAGTCTGTCAACCTCGTGTCCACAAACATCAGTTATCCCAAATTTGGGCTGCAGAACTTACTTCCTTAGGCAGTATGGTATGAAATTCCTTGACTCTATTTGTCAGACAGACCGGAAGGTCCTATTGGTACAGGGCTGGAGTTGCAAGGAAACCCAAGTCCTGCTTTTAATACAGTTTTCAGAGTTGTCTTTAAATGGACAATTTTGAGTGCTGTCAAGCCTCTCACAGGAACACCACCAGAGAAGCTGACATTCAGAACATCAACCCCTCTGCTCTTGTAAGCTTCTTTGTTTAAGATGCTTGACAAGGTTATTGAGCATTTTTAACAAGGAAAACTACTCACATTTTTAAAAAATTATAAAAATTAATGGTTTGGCATAGTGAAGACTGCAAATCAGCTTGAGGGCAGTGAACGCTCTGAAAAAGCTCTTGCTGCAAATAAGCCACTATAAATCATCAAATTGAGCAGATAAAAACTGGTAATAAGAGACATTTAGCACCTCTCGAACGACCTGCCCTATTCAGGACTTTTTCGTTCTGCATTAAAACTTAATTAGGCTCGTCTCATCACTGAAGTCTGTCAGCTGCTTTTTGCAGTCAGTGTAAAAAGCCATCTTGCTTTTTGTACACTTTTTGACACTTGGAAGAGTTTTAATTTAAAAAGCAACCCTAAATATTACTGGAATAAATTGACATATTTTAAGCAAAGGTCAAGACCTATCCTTTGAAACCATATATTCCTTATCTTGACCCAAGAACCACTTACTGCAAGTCTGCAGTGGTACAGGTTAAAAAAAGACTGAGAAAAATTTGTATTTATGTAAGGCATTCTGTGAGATTTAGATAATCACACCTGCATATGTAAGGCTGCTGATGGAACAAATTATGCTATTACTCTTGGTAATCAGATATATTCAGTGATGACTATCCTGCCTCCCTCTAAGACAAAAGCTTACAGCTCCAATGGTAGTGCGATGTTTGTTTACATGGGGGTAAATGCCACTAAAGCTTTGCTTCCTAAAAGAACAGAACATTCAGAGAATACCTGGGTGCAGCACACTGTAGCCACGCAAGGCAGCCAGCTTTACTTCCAGCTGTTTACTGCCAACAGCTTGGGCTTACTAAAAAAAACCCCAACCACCCAAACCAATCCAAGCAACAAACCAGCTGACATCAACACATTGATACTAAATCAAGTTAGAGGTACATGGCTAGGTAGTTCAAAGAAAGTATTTGTGTTACTGTCTCGTATCAGTCACGTATCTTTCCTCTATATTATCTCCCACCATACCAGAACAGGTAGTTCCCTGAAGTGCTTCTAACCACAAGCACAGTTAGGAAGTGAACCTACTTTTGGCAAAATAAGTCAATAATGTATCACAGCTGGCATTCAAGTCAGAAGACTCTGTGAATATTAGGAGTGAGGAAAAATTCTCTTTTGAGCTCCTACTCCCCATTCACACATACCTCTAAATTAATTCAGCTAATGGGAATTAAACAAGTAACACAAGTTTAATCAGCTTTGCTGCAGTTATGAGAATAAAAACGCATCTGTGCGGCACAATCATTTCAGTACAGTGCATATTTTCTTACCTGCAAACACTTCGGAATACACCATGTTCAGCTCATGCAGAATTTCCAGAGGGAAAGAGTATTTGCAGGATGTTAGTACAGCAAGTAACCTCACTGCCCTAGTTAATCTATGGACATCCTCTCCTTTCTAATCCGCAGGAACCTAACCTTAGGACTACTACCGGGGAGAAGAGAACAAATCCCCTTAACCTTTTTCTTGCATAAAAAGCCTACTTTAAGTTGTCTCTCACTTAAGTATTTTCTTATTCTCAGCAACTTTCCCAGTCAATAGGGCACTCATCTCTTATGGTCTATCTTCAGCTACCATGACTGCAATTACAATGAGAATCTAGAATACTGGAACACTTGATCTTCTGTTGCTGGTTACAGGATTTCTGCTGCAGCACAAGAAATATCTGGCTTTCAATTTCAGGAAAAAAAAAAAGAGAAGGAAAGAAGATGAGAAAAAGTAATTACCGTGAAGCAATACTGGCAGAGAAGTCCTGCAAGTTAACTCATTTCTTTGTTAGCTACAGAAACACATAAATCAAAGCTGGTCTGCACTGATGTCGTAATGCATCACAGCCCACGTAGGCTGTGAAGTGGAATCTGTGTCAGAAGCACATTTAATCCTAGGATTCTCTTCACCTAATAACTGAGCTATGTATCAGAAAGACCAAAAATAATCCAGCCCAGGCTGTCTGCTTCCATTAATTAGCAAGCTAAATTCATATGCGATATCACCACTTTTTATAGGAGGTTGTGTGGGGGTGCATCTATATATGTAATGGCAGATGTAGTCTTTGTTTTTCAGTTCTCAACTTTACATTATTCACAGTGAATGAAGTTAAACATTTGAAGTTGCTACATATTTGGTAGATACACCTCCTTCTTTAAAGGCAGAAAGATCATGGTAAAACTTCCCATCTCTAGTTACCTTCTCAGTTTAAGGCACAGAATCAGTGTTGGAGTAAGGTCATATGAAGCAAAGCTTTTTGTCAAAGCTGAAGAACAAAATAAATTCTTCCTTTTGAAACATCTGAAGACAACAAAGTGACACAGAACAGTTACAGAGGGAAGGGGGGAAAAAATAATTAAAAAATCAAGCCTACTTTTATGATTACACTCCTACAAAAGGTGAAATAAATCCTGAATTCAGAACTTTGCAAATGAAAATTATTGCCATTGATTTACTCGGCTGTTCAGCATAGCTTCTTTTCAAGGAGCAGTTCTGCTCCTACAGGTTTGAGCTAAATATTTTTTGTACATTGAGTTCTAAGAGCCAACTGCATGGAAAGACTGAATCTAGCACAAAAGATTAAGTGTCCAAATTCCTGCCTTATACTTCATTATAGTCTCCACCCTTAGTTTTGTACCTTCCCCCTGCTTCTCAAATTAACTTTTTTATAGCTTCCCTTTTATCCATATTATTGCTTATCTGTCCTCGAATTACTCAGTACAATTTAGAAGTACAACTAAGCTAACAAAAAATTGTTCGCAAACACGAAGTCTAGTATATCTATAGTCTGTTGTGAGTATAACAAGTATAACAGTTTTAAACATCATCTTGCCAGAATTACTCTTTCCCCTTCTCTGACAAAACTAGAAATAATTTCAGAAAGACCAATCTTTTTTACTTTATTATGAAAATTGCTACATTACAGTCACTGTTCAAAACAGTATTTTGACATATGGTTTCTTTCCATTGAGGTGCCAATACACAAGCCATGGTTATGGTTTCAAAAATATGATTAGCATAATCTATGGTAGCTTGTCATAACTGAAGCCATTATAACATTCTATAACCTATTCCTCCCTCCCCCTTTTTTGAGTCAGCCATGGTAAAGAACAGCACGTATAATACCCAAATTATCCACCAGTGTTATTGGTATAAATAAAGCTAACCATAAACCACAGAAGAACACACCCACACACAAATACCCGAGGGAAATTACTTGTTCTCTACATGTTCAAAAATGCAGCGAGGTTAGCTTTTTTCACTCTGACACGTAAGTCAGCAGGCAAAGTCTCAAACCCAATCCACTGTCAGCTTGTTCAAGAGCACATTCCCATTCTCCTATCACATGGACTCCCAGAGTGTGTTTGTCCTCAGACCTCAGCATAATGCAACTAAACTCTACAGATTTGGGGTATTTAATTCAGTGCCAAAATCTGAAGTGGTCAGTGCGTATTATTTACTTCATAAACAGAAAGAATGCTGAATGCCTTTATAATTCTAGTAAACAGGGAAGTCCATAACAGTGTGACTATTTCCACAACAGCATATTAATACTGTATTCAGCAATTCTGTTCAACACAAATGTCTCAAAACCTTTACAGCCAAACACACTATAGGTCACCCATTATAAATACTAACATATTTCTATTTTTAAATAAACAAACATAATAGCTTAATTCAGGAAGACTGAATGTGGTGCAATTCATTCTCTTTAAATGTCTCTGTTGACAAACCAGGAATAATAAAAACAAACCCACTGCTTTAGAAGCATGCGGTCCAGACGTTCACATGTACTCTATGTAGATGCCATGCTTTTTTGCAGCATTGTTAATTGAAAGGAGGAAATAATCCTTCTGTTAGAATAGGAAATTTTTTCTTCTTGGCAAGTACTTGACAAACCAGGTCTCTAGCTTCATCACCACCTCATAGATGGCCTCTGGCTGCAGTTTTCCAATCTTAAAACTTCAAGTTCAGAAGAAACAACTGAATATTTTTATCTGTAACAACAGAACTGTAGCAGAGTCTAAGTATCACTTCAGGGAAGAAAGTGGGTACTAGTGAAGTTCCACTGAGTAGATTATCCCAGAGAGCCAGGTCGTAAATGACGGTTAGGTAAGCTTTTCGTGTTGAATCTGGTAGTAACATGCCTGAATTAAAACAAAGTTCAGTTTAGCATACGTATCAGCTTCTCAGCAAGCTGATAAAGCATCACACACAAAAAGATTTTTTTTTCCCCTCTATCCAAGAAAACAGAAGACTGGGCTTTCTACAAACAGTGATGATACAGTGACACTCAACACATAAGAATCTTCTGATATGTAAACTAGCAAAAAGAACAACGGGAGATTTTAAGTTACAAATTATGTACAACTCAATGAAAAAAAGATAGCATGATTTGGGATTCTGAATGTTTCCACAGCTCCCAGCTTTGCCAAGACGAAGTACATAATTTGCTCACGAGTCTTTCTTTGCCCATTCACAGAAGGACCCCAACAAAATGTATTTTCTTACAGGACAAGGATGCAGGGATTAAGCATTTCAAAAGCACTCAGACCAAAAAGCACAGGTTTCTATCACGTGGATAAACACCCTGACCTGCTGCTTGATAGGTACTCACTCCTTAATGCTGTTTCAAATATGCATTGGGTCAGCCATGACCAGAAACTTAATATGTCTCTGACAACACTCACACTCATGGAAAATAAGATTCTGCGTCTACTACAGAGATTCATTGATAAATTTTAACCAACTCAAACCTTCCCTTTTAGCAGCACTATAAAAATATCAGGTTTGCAAAACCCTCTGCACCCAACTATTTCCAGTTTGCACAGTCAGAAAATACAATCATGTTCATCTAGCAGCTCAGCTTACGATTTTTATTTAAGTTTCAGGCAAAACCCCACAAAAAAGCTCCACACAGCTGAATTGTCACAAGACCCACTAGTCTGAACAGTTTTGAAGTACCAAAAAACCCTATTTCCATTATGGAAGTCTTAGAGTACAACAGACTATTCATGAAAAAAGATTCTTCCTCTTTTTCCATACTTAAAAAGAGAAGAATACTAAGCACAATACAGAGAGTGACATAGTAAAAAGATTTTTTAAATTATTTTTCCCCCAAAATTGAATTCCTGAAGCATCTTGATGTAGTCTTAGAGGTAAACATCAATGATCTTAGAGGTAAACATCAATGATCTTAGAGGTAAACATCAATGATCTTAGAGGTAAACATCAATGATCTTAGAGGTAAACATCAATGATCTTAGAGGTAAACATCAATGATCTTAGAGGTAAACATCAATGATCTTAGAGGTAAACATCAATGATCTTAGAGGTAAACATCAATGATCTTAGAGGTAAACATCAATGATCTTAGAGGTAAACATCAATGATCTTAGAGGTAAACATCAATGATCTTAGAGGTAAACATCAATGATCTTAGAGGTAAACATCAATGATCTTAGAGGTAAACATCAATGATCTTAGAGGTAAACATCAATGATCTTAGAGGTAAACATCAATGATCTTAGAGGTAAACATCAATGATCTTAGAGGTAAACATCAATGATCTTAGAGGTAAACATCAATGATCTTAGAGGTAAACATCAATGATCTTAGAGGTAAACATCAATGATCTTAGAGGTAAACATCAATGATCTTAGAGGTAAACATCAATGATCTTAGAGGTAAACATCAATGATCTTAGAGGTAAACATCAATGATCTTAGAGGTAAACATCAATGATCTTAGAGGTAAACATCAATGATCTTAGAGGTAAACATCAATGATCTTAGAGGTAAACATCAATGATCTTAGAGGTAAACATCAATGATCTTAGAGGTAAACATCAATGATCTTAGAGGTAAACATCAATGATCTTAGAGGTAAACATCAATGGAGTAGCTATCCCCAAAGCAGCACTTCATTCCATAATTTTTGAAAGAAGTAAGGTTTGTTACCTTGCAGGGGAACAACAAGCTACAGGTGAGCATTCAAAATTCAACAACAACCAATATTAGATTTAAATAAAGTACATTTGCACATTGCACCATTTTATTAGCAGTACTTACAATTGTTGGGTTATTCTAAGCTCTAAGCTTCCTTGCTCATTCTAGCTAAAAGTGTCAACAAAAATGTCAAAGAAGTTACAACTAACATTCATACTACTGTCCTAAGCTGATCATCATTGCTCAAAGCTGATTAATTTCTAAAGAAAGCTTTTAATAACCCTGAATAATTTTCATACCTTCAAGGTAGTGAACATGATGCCTTGCTCCCCATGCTGCAAGTAAGGGTCCATCAGGTCTTCGATTAAGTGCACCTCAGACCCCAAATTCCTTATCCTATCAGATGAGGGAGAGAGAAAGAGAACAGTTGAAGGAAAGGATACCATCAGAATGTTTTTACTTTTTGCACATGGTGGTGTGCAAAAACCATGCTTTTGCCTAATCTCCTTCCAAGGTCACAGCCATTTCATAGTTAACTGTTCAAAACATTTTCAAGCCAAAGCAAACAGCCAAAACTGAAAATTTACGAAGTTACAAAAAGGTAGCAAGTAGTCCTATAACAAGAAGCAGGAGTGTTTAATACAGGTAAAAGTACTCATACTGCCCATGCTCAGCTTATGACTGATGCCACTCAGCGCCTACCTGGCTCGCAACACCACATAGAGAAAAACAGGAAATAAGTCATCCATGGACCACAGAAAATCTTCCTGAAGAGTCTCAAGTACATTCTGAGATATCTCTTCAAAAGTCTGCTGGATCACCTTCAACTTGTCAGCTGGTGTAAATGTGGTACTGTTTGGAAAGCAAGACCAAAACAGGGTCACAGCAAGAAGTTACAAACCTGCATCTAAATTAGGAAGACAATTTGCTAGCTAGCATGCCCCCGTGCCCAAGAAAAGCCAGATCATTCACAGAAAAGCCACGGCTGCCAAGGCTGTGTATTACCCCAGGCCATAATTAATGGATCAAGGCACACTACTGCAAGTGAGACTGTCTTTACAGTTTTAAGATGATAGTGTTAAATGCGGAAAAATTCCTTCCTAAAAGCCTTTTAATTTCTACTTATATTCTTACAGTAGAATTCCTTATGTCAGCTAACAGACACAGAAAAGCTCCTCATACACAGGTCATTTTGCCATAACTGTTTAGAAATTCACATGTATATTTGAGTAGACATCCTCACGCTTTTGATTTTAAATCGTTTCCTACGGACACATCTTTCAGTTGCATTTATGAGGCTACAATTCCTTCCCCAGTGGGAGAATTAGCTAACATTTTAGTAGGAATTCTGAAACTTCGTGGTGACCTCTTATGAAGGTGAACAAGGAAAAGGTGACAGGTAAAGGATCACAATCAAGTAAACTAGATACTGCTATAGCAGGAACAGTAAAACACTAAAAGATGTATTTCAGAGAATTACCTGATTTGCTGTAAACATTCAACTGCAGAGGCAAAGCAGGCATCTTTTGTATTTGATGATACCTATGTAATTATAAGAAGATTTAACATGCAGGTTTAACAACCCCACTGTTCAGCAGAAGAAAAGCAGTGTATCATGCAACATTGGAATAAAAGACTTCTTTTTTTTTTTTCAGTTTTCCAGTGCAAAGAAAGGGGAATGTGCCTGGATGCTAAAGTCAGCCAGGAAATCTGCCTACATATAGTTTGTATGAGTTTCATTTAAAACCCAGAAAAGCCTGTACCGAATTCCTTTGTATGTTATGAGAATCAGTGACAGTTTTGGATATCTTCCAGGTCAAATAAGACTGAAAATCACTAGATCTCAATGGTTAACAATCAAGATGGAACCGTAAGACTGGAATGGCGGAAACCTAGAAAAGGCATAGCAGTCGATACTCAGACTCAGGTTTGCAAAGAACAAATATAAATGCTAGCTCTGAAAATGGAACTGAGCCTACGTCTTTCTGAATGGAGTAAGTAGAGAATGGATGGATGCAAAAAGACCTAGAGTAATTCATAGAAATGAGGAAACCGGACAGAGGAGAGAAGCAGATAAACATGATGTCTTTGCTAAAAACGTCCTATTTAATTGAAGGAATCACTCAGCAAGTAAGGTAAATGGCTGCAAGGAGCATCATAAACTGCATAATTCAGAGAAGACACATGCCACATGGCACTTCACATGAGGGACTCTTATTACCAAAAAAACAGTCAGAAGTGTGAAGGATTCAGACAGCTGGTAAGAATTTTGCCCACTACCTAAAAATACAGAAGATCTGAAGTACCTCAAGAAACATGCTATTGCTGGATTTTGTAACATTTAAAGTCTGAGCGGAGGTTTGCATCACGTGACTCATGTGAATCTTCAACATCACTTGGGGAAAAAGGGGACTTGTCTTGCTGGGAACCCATGGCCTCAGGGGCAGGGTTCAGCAGCAGCTTTAGCTATTATTACAAACTTGTAACACTCGATCTCTATCAAGGAATATCAGCTCATCCATGTGCAGCAACTACTATGATGAAAGTCACATTTCCCATTATTACGAACTTTGCACAAGCCACAGTTATAAGCAGGGAAGAGGTGATCTGAAAGGCAGGAGTATCTAAATGACTACTAGAAATTGAAAACTTCAAATAAAAGTATACTGATTCATAAACAGACATGATTTAAAGTATATTGTAAACATTCAAATTCTTCAAAGTTATGATTATTAAACCACTCTTACTGAAGCACAGAGACTGAGTACTACACTATTACCACCTAAGACCACTGTTCAGCCACTTTCAGCAAGATAATGGTTAAGAATAAAAAACATACAATTCTTCTCCTAATCAGAAAGTATACAACGGTATAACTCTCTTAAGCAGCTTGAAAATTTCCTTGGTAGACCTTTAGTCTCACACTTTTGTAATCGGAGACCAAGCCAATGTCTTTCTGAATTAGAATTCATTACAGAGTACGACAGTAAGTGACAAAGCTAGACTGACGGTTATTGTAAGAAATCATAAATGTAGCTTTTAAGTAGCAGACAAATTTTAAGGAAACAAGATAGCACAGCATCTCTTAAGCAAAAAACCTGGTCAAGAATTCTTTGACCGCTTCTTCATGATCAGGAAACGGTCAGGAGGCTGCGCAGCATCAATGAATCTGAGAGGGAGATAGATCGGTGGTTCCAGAACCACGTTAGTGAAGAGGACGCCGCTGAGAACCAGGCACCTTGGACCCTGGTGACCCGCAAAAGCAAGGCTCCACCTCGGTCTGCGCCCTCCAGTATCAAGACCCAAAACAGATTTGAAACTTTAACCCCTACAGATGCTCATGACGCTCGTGAACAAGAACTGCAAGGACACCCTGTACCTTCACAGGGTGGATGCCATAAAAAGAAACGACGAGTGCTCGTAGTGGGGGACTCTCTGTTAAAAGGCACTGAGGCACCCATCTGCCGGCCTGACAGAGAGTTGAGAGAGGTTTGTCCCCTTCCGGGAGCT
>VZSC01018861.1:47289-83961 GCA_013398225.1 Steatornis caripensis
AATGGGCACAAACTGGAACACAGGCAGTTCCACCTGAACATGAGGAGGAACTTCTTTACTGTGAGGGTAACAGAGCCCTGGCACAGGCTGCCCAGAGAGGTTGTGGAGTCTCCTTCTCTGGAGATATTCAAAACCCGCCTGGATGCATTCCTGTGCAACCTGCTCTAGGCTAACCTGCTTTAGCAGGGGGGTTGGACTAGATGATCTCTAGAGGTCCCTTCCAACCCCTACCATTCTATGATTCTATGATCTGAGCTCCTTGAAAGAAGCACTGGTGAAAGCATACTGTAGGTCAAGGCCCAATGAACATACCTTTCTACTCTCTCCAAGGATGGATACAGTTCCTGGCCAAAATTTCCTGCAAGAAACCCAACATAGTCTATTGAAAGAACATAGTCTTAAAGCATTTTTCACCTTATGAAAATGAAGTCGTGTTCTTCTATGAGACACAACAGCTCTTTCTACAGGATCAAGTGTTTCTAGCACAAATATGTGGAAAACAGCCTAGTTTGAAATGCCTGGTTCTGGTTTTGTAACAATGTCAGTCTTATCCCCCCGCCCTTCTCTTTTTAAAGAGGGAAGTTTTGATTAATTCTCTCAACCGTGCTAACTAGCTTGAAGATGTGTGTAGATGCATTTTAATCAAACACTTTAGACAACAGGGGTTTTTTAGTTGCTTTATCTAATTCGATACCATTATCTTTTTCTAAGTTGTGTTTTACTGTTGAAGCATACTCACGCTTGCACTCCAAGAAAACTTAGAAGAGCCATGTCAGTTTGTTTGTTTAGACGTAAAACACATTCCCAGTAAATATCTTCCTCACGCTCATTGTCTAATGCGTACAACATAAATAGAGGAGGATAGAGTCGTGGCAGTAATACAGGGAGAAGCAAGCCAAAACTGGTTACCACGTAGCTATAAAAAAAGAAAAGAGAGGTGGTTTGAAGAGGAACACAAAAACCTAATTACCTATAAAAACTGAATGAAAAAGAGTAAGACTTTCATTTAGCATGAGCTTATTCTATGAGGGATAAGAATAACAAAGTAAGTACAAATCCATCAAACTGTGTCTATGCTAAGAAATACTTAGGAGTCATTTTCCTTTACAGTCCACATACAGGTGGGTTTGGGGTGGGGGCAGTGGCTGTGGTGCAGGTATTTTTGTGTTTTAAAAGGAACATTGGCTTTCTTCCTTGTGTAATGTAAAAGCTGAATACTGTACCATATTATAGTTCAAGTTTTACCTGTATCTTCATGCTAATCATTTAGCCCCCATTCTAAACCACTCTGCTGACAGCTGAACTTTACCTTCAAAAGCACAAGCTAGAAAATAGGCTAAACCCCATTAAGATACCTGACCTAGCTCTACACACTCACTCTCCAGGCTTCATAAAGTCAGCAGTTGCTTGGTATCAAGCTGTAATCCTAACAGGGAAAGCTGAACTCAACCTGCCTGCTAACACCACCTGCACAGGTCATTGGAGCCTCTCAGAAGGCTGTCTCTAACTGATCCATCTTCCTTGTTTTGACCACACCTGAGGCTGCCGTGGACAGGACAACGATGGACTCAAGAGTGAGCTCCATGTGACCAGCTAATCGTGAGGCAGTATATGTGCACTGGACCTGCGTTACACCCCCAGTGCTCATATCCCAAACAATTTTCTGAAGCCCAGGCTCAAGCCTGGACTTGTTTGCCCACAGACAAAAGCAAGTTTGGGCTTAAAGAATCATTGCATGGAACAGAGTTGAAATGCTTATTGCAACCATCAGGTGTAAGCGTGCTTATCAGAATCTGTCATCAGAACCAAAGAACAAAAAAACCTGCTTAAATCCATCAGTTAAATATGTGTTTACCTTTCTTCTCCCACCTAAGAAAAAAAACACCGAGTAAAACGCAGCCTTCCTTAGGTTTTTTTTTTTCCCTTTACATACCCTGGCTCAGGAGATTCTGATCTGGAGTCAGACTTCCCACTGCAAAACGACCGCCTTCCCTTTGTCTCTGGAGCCAGAAAGGGAATTGTGCTGCCCTCTTCCGGAAGATCAGGAAACAAGAACCTAAATGGCAATACACATAATAATGTAGGATTTCACTTTGTGAAGTTTCTACAAATCACAGCATTTGAAGGCAAGATTGGAGAGAGAAAGAAAAGTTGGCTGAAATAATACATGGCGGACTAAGACAGCATAGCTAACAGGTGTACAGTACTGGAAGAAACCTTATGAAGGCCAACCCTTCCAATGGCAAAGATACCTTTACTACTTTGATATCACTTCCATCCAGACAAGGCTTCTAACGGTTAATAAATTTGGAGTATTTCTGCTTTCAGATCGGAAGGACCCAATTAAAGCTGTAATTGCTCTCATGAATCTAAGCAAACACTTCATAGGAACATTGCTCATCGACGTTGGCAAGAACTTCAATGGAATACACCGCAAGTCCCCATCCTCACTATTCTTCTATATCCTTTGAACACTGTCTTTTCACAGCATGGATATCCAGAGACATTAAATTTGAAATCCACGTTCAAGACAACCTTCCTACAGCCATATTTTAAAGTACAATGTAGGATGTAATACACTGTGGCAAAGATCTCAGTTTTTCTCTTTCGACAAAATATTCAAGACTCCTTAAAAAGGTTAAGGAAATATAAGCAACCTCCAAAAGATACCAGCACATTTGTACTGCATAAATACTAGACAGTTTCAGTATATGAGACATTCTTCTTTAATTCAGCAGTAGTTTTATTCGAAAATCAGAGTCTCATTACCTAACCAACTGGAAGATGCGTTTGAGGTAGGACTTAATCTCTCTTACAGCCTCCTGCAGTAATCGTCGGTTAGCTCCTACTCCAACATACGTCATTCTGTAGACAGCTACTAGTGTTTCCACCAGCTTGCCCAATGGATGGAGAGGAGTATCACAAGCCTGAGGTGAAAGACATTAATTGGCCAGTCAGATGGGTCAATGCCAGACAAAAAAAAAAGAAATTCAAGATAGATGGGTCAGAGATCCAACAACAGGTTTTGAAAAAAAATATTACAAGTACATCAAAAAGCAAGCTATATTTAACAAATTGCCATTTGGATTACAAAGTTTACATATTAGCTGAATACAGCTCCTAGAGGAGTCAAGGCAGCACAAGAACTTGTGCTACTACTTCAACAAGTCACCGGTCTGGTACTATTCAAATTAGCATGCAATAATTAGCAAGTATTTCAAGATGCTTTGCTGGGATCCAATGTATAAGAAACAAAACGGTAACTGAACAGAAACCGACTTTAAGGCAGTGTACATTAGGTATACAATGATTTTAGTCTTAGTTGCAGATTTTAATTCAATGAATTAGGAAATTATGAGCAAACACGAATGAATACAGCATGGGTTACAAGAGTGCAAATACGGGAAGGAATTAAGGAGAGCTATTAGAAAGTGAGCTTGACATCATGCCTTACCAACAAGTTATGTGAATATTTGAGTCACATACCTTTACCAAATATTTTTTAATATTTTCATATTTTTCCAGGGTGAAGGCACCAATGTGTTGTGGAATGAACTCCAAACTTTCCAGTGTCTGAGTATGTGAGCGGCTCAGTAATTCTGGGCTGCAGTTATAAAAAGGACAAAGATGTACAGATTATTTATTAGACACACAGTAGAAAAAACCACCAAGGCTAACAACCGAACTAATTCTAAACATCAGTAAGTCTCCAAGGGGTTTAAAGTGCTGAGTATTAAGAGTTCTGATTTTGTTTAGGATTTGTTGTTGTTAACAGAATTTTTATAGCTAGAGTTTCTAGCCTAGAAGAGTGCGATTCCAGTTTCCTTCCCCAGTACTTTCTTCATCTTGCTGACTACATTCTCTAGGAATCAACCTGTCTCTGTGTTGCCGTCGATTGGTGGTCAGGGCCACTGCAATGTTGTCCCAAGCCTTCCATCTGTCCCCCTGGCCAGGGCTCTCACAACCAAGCTGGTTCCAGCATTCTTCAAATACTGCTTTCCATTTCTCATCAGGAGGCACTGCCAGGATCCCAAGTTTCCGCCTAATAAAATGACCAGTTAGTCTGTTGAAATCAAAGTTGTGAAACACATTCAGCTGTGAAAATTCCCTATGGCTAGTGTCAATATCATATCTCTTACTAGTTTACCAAAAGCTGATATATTTAACACTCTCTACTGTGAACCAAGTTTATTACTAAGAATAAACCTAGAACCTACTATTTAATGTCTTGACTTTCAACATCTTTTAAGAAGAACTTCCAAGAAGTTACTTATCCTTAATTTTTTTTCCTTGCTAACTAACATACATTAATCCATGTAATATATTATAATGCTACAAGAGTAAAATGTTTAATACCCACATGTGGTAACAACTATGAACCTTATCACATTAGACAAGTCAGTCTTACTCACTCTTGCAGCCTTCCAGGAAATGGTTTGTTTAAACACAAAAAGGATGGGTTTGATTTTCAAGAAAACAGGACATACTGCACTTAACTGTGCTTATCTTCACCACTGCTATTCATTCAGAAGGCTCAGGATACATTCACATAGCAAAGACATTGTACAAAAATGTCCCAAATATCTCACTATCCTGGAATGTACAAATAGCATAGCTGCACAGATAAATACCAAGAACAGATATATGGCTTCTGCTCCTGAAATAATTATCTATGTATGCTGTTGCATGACATATTAGGGATGTGCCAGTAGAGAGTAAAACCAGCTCAGGTATCTTTTCACTGACAGTCAATGCTCAGGGATCCTCTATAGCCAAAGGAAACAAAGAACTGTTGTTCTCCCTACATATACACAGAGATGTCTGTATCTCAGACATATAATGAAGTTTAGGGCTTTGAAAAGCTTTCATAAAGCAAATAAATGCTGACAAGGTTAAAAGTTCTATCTTGGTTTAAATCAAGTGTCAGAAATCGTCAGACCTTTCATTAGTATTTTTCCACCATGTTTTAGATGAAAACTAGCAACACTGATATTTTCCCATGCTTCCAGTTTCACAAAGCAGAAAAAGGAGGTTCTAAGCCTTTTCACAAGTTCTACCAGATTTTCAACTTCAAGAGAGCCTGAAAAGGGTAGATGAAACCCTTATTTAACAAACAATCTTCACAAATATGTACATACATTTATTCATAGACTCCCTACTGGGGTAAAAAGCAGACAGCCGCTAAGGTTGCAAGTGTTCAGTTCAGCAGGGAGGCCTGCTTAACTTTGCATCCTGTTGTAGGTGTCAGCACTGTCAAAAGAAATTACCAGTGAATGGTTCAGGGATCATACTGAGAAGTAAAAACATTGTGTTTCCCATTTTAATCTGAAATTTGAGAGTATGCTTTGAAGATACTGAATCCTGTACAACATTCACTACTATTTGTAGACCAGTATATAGTGCTACCAAATACTGAGATTTCACCAACAACTCCTTAAGTTTTCTTAAGTTTCTTCTATTTAAAGATATGTTATGACTTAAAACAAATATGGTTTTTTTTCCCCAGAGATAATTAAGCAAATTGACCTAATATATCTGCTATAAACAGGATTATACAAACACCTTTCAAAATTATCTTTGCCAAGGTGCTAAAACGCTCTCTTTTGCAATTCTGCAGATTTTTCTACTATTTTCTTATGCATTGGTTGGAAGAGGCGTGCTAACTAGCTAATTCTGTCCAATGTACACCCACAGGCATTATTAAATGACATATTAAATGAATTAATTTACCAACAGAATAACTGGCAGAAGGCACAGAGGTCTGTGATTGACTTAATCATTTAAATGTAACTTAGTCTCTCTCAGTACCTCAAAAGTCATTAGCAGCTGTGAACTCAGGTTCTAATAGTTCAGATATAAATAAAAAAATTCCGAGACTGCTACAGGACGGTAGCAGCATGTCTGCTATCCTGTAATTTCATGCTGTTACTGGCATATTCAAGTAGTAATTAAAGCAAGAACAACTAGAAAGAAGTTTTTTACCTTATTTTATTTCCTAATCAGGAGAGAAGAAGAATGAAAACGGAAAAATATTTTCAAAATCTGTTTCTTTGGAAAAAATATTTTTTACTGGCTTTTGCAAAAGCACAACAGTAATGTTCCAAAGCATTACGGAACCATATGAGAAATTATTTCTTATTCAACACTCACAATGCTTTAGGCTTCTCCTTCTCATTTTCATACAAGCTAGGTTTGAAGTAGGTTCCTGTGATTTTTATACCAGATCCCCATTCTCCACTGAAAAGACCTTCAATATAATCTCCATTTGGCAAAGTGAGTGTTCCCTTGAGAGAAAAAAAGACAACAAAGCTGAAATCCATTGGGAACCAAATTACAAGGAAAGAGACTTTCTGTTAGATGGTAAGAGCTTACAAGTGACAACCGTAATACCAACCTTTCCACTCAGAGTCCAGTTATCTGAAAATTCCCCCTCATACACTGTATCATCCTCAGAAAGCAGAATTCCAGTCCCCTATAAAAAGAATCATAAAGAATACAAAGCAGTAATTACAACAGGCAGCCAGACCACAGATCTAGAGATACAATGAAAAACCTGTCACTGATTTAGCAAATAATTTTTTTAAAAGCAGCTTCTGAAGCAGTCCAAGGTGAAACAGAGCAGGGATTATAAAGACAGTTTAAAAAGGCAGGATAATAGAAGGCTAGAAAAACATAAGGGTTACACAGCCTAATGTACACCCATCTACCACAGAAAGCTACCACACAGAGGAAAAGTCACTACAGTACAGAGTCTGGTGTTCGACTCACCATCATTTTGTTGGTGCTGAAGGCTCCTTCATAATACAGTCCAAACTGAGTAACCACAACACCATTGCCTTGGCAAAGATCATCTTGCCACATTCCCATATACTTTTCTCCTCTGCGGAAAAATGAAGTAGGAAGAACAGAGTCCAAGTAGCACATTTATATCCCTTCTTCGACTTTACTGCAATATTTGACTATTACAGAAACCATGAGAAAAGAGTCACAACAGCACTTGCTTCAAGTCTGTCAATCTAGTTTCACTAGCTTCATGGAAATAAAGACTCTTTTTGATAGATATAAACTAATGAACTTCCTTTCACAATTCACATTACAAATTGGCCACATCCAAGCCATCTGTTTCTGATGATCTGAAACAACGCTGAAGCCCAGTTAAGCCCAATTCCTATCCAAAGGAACCTGAGCAGTAGCTACAGCACATAAGAAACAGGGAAACTTGTTATCTGATCTGGATCAGCTTTAGCTAAGATTTAAATTGCGTATGAAAGCAGTTCTTCGGCTTCATCAGGCATCTACCCAACATACTTAACAGTTATTTAGAAAAGATGCAAGAAGCTTATTTTAGGCAATTTTTTTTGGCCAAGTTTTTGATTTCTTTACCTAAACTCAGATGACTCATATTGAAAGGATAACAAATGAAAGAAACAAAGCTGTTCTGCTTGGGGGATAGGAGGGAGACCTACAAAGTCATACATGATGTTCTGAAAATAAGAGTGCAAAAATTGTAAGGAAACAGATCACATTGTAGAAAGTTTCCGGATAATAGTCTAACAAAGGTCATGTCATTTAAAAAATTATTAGACAATTAAAGATTGCTCACAAGTAAACATCAGCCCCTTTCAGACTACTGTTTAAAACTTTTTTTTGTGAGTGTAAGTCCAGATAGATCAGGCTAGAGTGTTTGAAACTAAGTGCAAGTCCCAAATATTTTGAAACAATTTATTTCTCCAGTTCTGAAAAAGAACATGATGTTGTCACCATACATGTAATAAAGAAAAAAATAACTTGTGAAGGACCTTTTTGTTTGCTTTTAGAGGGAAACTAGTGACTGATTTAACAGAACTCTGCTTTATTACAGAGCATTTTCTTTCTAGTATCCAGGAAAAATTATGGTCAAAGCAAATAGAGCAAGCCCAGCCATTAACCTAAACTCAGGGGTATCTGCCAGCTGATGGGACCCATAATCTAGCAGGACACTGGTCTGACTCATCATGCCAGCTACACCGGTCTCTGTTGAGTGAAGGCTTCTTGAAGAGACAAATGCAGGATACTCAGTTACCAGGATGGAAACAGAGTAGAAGGCCCACTTGCTGAAATGACTGGTTTGCAATAATGACAGCAAGTTACAAAGAGTGTCTGCTACTACTCCTTATTAGCCTGGACTGAAGAATAAGTGAAGAAAATGAATCCTTAGGCCACAAACATATGCACATATCCTTCCCTCAGACCACAGAGAAAACTGCTATGAAGGCAGCTTACTCGTATTTGACTAACTCTGGAATAGAAAGCAAATGCCACACTCCTCCCCCTCCATGAACTGCCACTGCATTGGCAAATTTGGAGGTGGAAGAAAAGCTGCCATCTCTTTAGTTCGTCCTAGATAAATAAGTGACTAGAAGTATGTGGAGCCGTCTTGACACTAGACCATAAGAGCCACCGCCACCACCGAGCAAGACTAGATGCAAAACTGACATCAGGAAATACCTAGAGATGCTACAACAGTCTGTTTCAGAAAAATATCAACATACGCATTCTCACACAACCCCTTCACCTCCAGACTTTTTACTATTCTGCTTTTTAAGTGGGCTTCAGTTGAGTTAAACCAAAACCAGTTTTCTTTGGCTCTCACCAAAAGCTCTATTTTCAGGAAAAACCAGCAGTAAATTGGTGACTGAAAAAACAGACTATATTGATCTGCACTCAGACAGTATTAATTTGGTGCACATATTTAGTGCAATTCTGTTTCTGAGACCATCATTTCACTAACCTGCCCTGAGAGAAAGCATCTTCCCTCTGCTGCATTGACAGAATAAGTCAATGGAAAACCTGAGCATGAGCTGAAGTTTACCCAGTCCTGTATCCCTGATCACTGAACAACTCAGTCTTAAAGGCCCGAGATGAAAGAATACTCCTCAAACAACATTCATAGAACTTCCGGCACTAGCACAACAAGATACATCAATAAGATACCATATGCAGTACTACTTTTCAGGCAGGAGTATGATGAGAAAGGTAAAAAAAAAAAACCAAAGCAAAACAAAACCCCCCACATTTATTGCAGAAGCAGCACCAAAAAGCAGTCCGTAGACCCAATTATGTAGATCATCAACCCAGAAAGGCTAGTATAAAGAAGGGGTGGAAAAAAAAAAAAAAACAAGGAGAGACATGCATTACTACTGCTACTAACAGATCAAATCCTTTCCTACTTTTTGCAATTGTACATCATACCAGTGTTTAAGGATTTGTGGAACTGAAGCATTACCTTGTGATATCATCAAAAACTCCATAACCACTCTTCTTATCCATCGTCCACTGTCCAATGAACATACTGGGAGAGGAAGAAGTCAGCTTCCCACTGCGCAGCAGACCATGTCCATGACGCATGTTATCCTGAAAACACCCTTCATACACCTCACCAGTAGCATAGCTATAATAAAAAAGAGTAAGATTCCTACAATCTACCTTACTGTTGTGGTTTCTATTTTCTGGTTGGTTTGGGGGTTTTTGGGTGGGTGTTGGGGTTTTTTTTTGGTTTTGTTTGTGTTTATTTTGGATTTTTTTTTTTAAGTTTTTGGGGTTGGTTTTGATTTTTTTTCCCCCAGAATAGATTAACCCTCTCTTTTTCCTCCTAGGAATTACACTACGGCCACATCAAGCATAAACTATAGTAAAAGTATATTTGGGATAAAAGTGAGCCTTTAATACAAGTCTTTTGATGCTTTGTTGTTTCAAAGTCACTCCCTCTCCAACAAGCAAGGCCATTAGAGGTTATATTTATCTCTCAGAAGAAAGAATCCTCTACTATTGAAAGGTGGTAGCAACATTAGATTAGATATTGATAACAGAACACTGTAAAAGTATGCATTGTGAGCTATCTACCAAAAGCAAAGCAGAAAATAAGTCAAGTCAACTATAATCGTAAGTCTGAAACATAACAAAAAAGCTGCGTACAGAGGCTTGGTAAGCAGCGTGCCAGAGCATCAGCCCTGCTCTCCCTTCTGCAATGACAGCAACACAAGTGCTACATGTTACCTGTAGACTCCATGCCCACACATTTTGCCTTCCTTCCAGTACCCCACGTAATGGTCATCCTTATTCAATGCTTTGTTCGGCAATCTGTATTCTCCATACCTGCCAATGCATGGAAATGGAACACTAGCAGCTATAATGCTAACACATTTCATTAAAAACAGGGACAGGTACATATCACAGATCCATTCTAAAATCAAAATGCTCTATATAATTTTTAGTGTATCTCTAACTACAGCAGTTACAGATTGTTTCTCTTTAATTTTTTTTGTAAAGAGAAAGCAGGAATTCCAGTATCACTAGGTCAATTTAGCCCGTACTGCTTTTCTCCTGTTTGATTGTGGCATGTTGTAAGTATTCCCCTGTGTACCATATTGCAGCATTTTTCTCAGCTTTCTAAAGGCCTCAAGTGTTCTCACATCCTAAGACTGCTTCTACCTGTGTTGTCTTTTTCAGGTCTTAATAATTCAAGCACATCTTTATTCCAGGGAAAGATAAGGACATATATTGCTACAGAGAGTATTTTTTAAAAGGATATAGCTTCCAGTTATGCTCAGTGACACAGAATTGTTCACAATTTCAGTATGTCTGAAAAGAATGAGACACACAACTTTTTATTTATTGATTTTAATCTTCTAAGGAGATTAAAATCCAGTTATGAAGGTTCTCCTGAGAGCATGTCTACCCCAACAAGACATTACTATTGTTAAGTGCTGAGACTACAGCACACATGCTGAAATATGAATAGATGCATTTGATAATCCCAGCAATTACAGTTAAATATCAATCCATTTATTTCTGGTGAGGATTTGTTTGCAGTATTTCCATCGCCAACAACCCTAAAATCATCAGGGTTAGTTACACTTACTATTAGTTACAAATGATCAAAGCTCTAATCTAGTTTTCTAGTTTGACATTATACCAATAGCTAAGGTACATTTTAAAAAGCTGTTTGCAGCCAGACCACATTTCAAGTTCCCCTCAAACTCAATACTTTGAAAATACATCTGGAAGCCAGTAAGACTCCTCATATATTTTTATCCTTTCCAGTACAGACATGTCTGCTCACAAGATTCATACAAAAGCGCTTTTGGAAAGAAGTTAACCTCTTAGCCTCAACAGTGCCCTAAGCGGATTCTTAGCAATGAAATCCACAGATTAATTCAAAGCTGTGTAATAAGCTATTAAATTACTTTCAAGTGGTCTTATTTGTTTCACCAGATAACTTGATAATGTCTAGGACTTCCATTCATCCTATTTTCAAACTCCTCTCTACTAGTTATCTTACATCAGGATCACATACTCTCATTAGTTTTGTTTTCACCCAAACCCTGAAGTCTTGATTCAGGACCTTGCTGTCTCCTTACTGTATTATTACACTCTTGCTCTACCAGAAATACAGCAAGAAAAACATTAGAGAAGATTCACGACTACACTGCATGAAAGGCGTTGCATTCTCTAGAACGATTAAAAAACACCACCAGAACTTTGGACAAAATATTGCAACACAAGAAGTTAATAGTTACCTATTAGTTACAATTTTCAATTGGCCTCCTCTGCTTAGGAGTTTACACCCACCCACCCACCTATTCTTTCTCCTCGGCTGTTTTACCATGTCCTTCCTCCACTCTACAGCTCATTACACCAATTAGTCTCAGTTTTTATGAAAGAGCAAGTTTTTAATCACACAGTTGCAGAGTCTGTTGTGAAGACAATTAGCATACCTCTGGGTAAATAAGAGGTAATCAACATATAGATATATCTTGTTAACATACATAACCCTAAGTCAGAAAGATTCACTGCAAAACCTTTTAATAGGTTTTTGCTATCTCCTACAACAAAAGAAAGGTATTTCATGCCCTCTGGCTCCACAACTAGTGAGAGGATCTTACCCATCCTCCAGCCCAGTCCGGAAAGTCCCAGAGTACATTCTTCCATCTGCCCACTTTAGGATCCCTCTAGAAAAAACAGAGCACCATACATGTGTATAAGATAATCAGTTCACTTCGCACTTTCCAAGTAACTTCTGTGACTGACCCTACTTATTGGTATAGCAACCACCTCATTTTGCTTTCAACTGTTATGTTCCAATGCTTTTACCTGCCATGAGGTTTTCCCGAAAGCCATCTCCCATCATAAACAGCATCCTTAAACCGAGGGTCCTTATAGAAGGTGTATTTGGCACTGCGAGAAATAGGAGGCTCCTGTCTTGGCACATTCCCACCAGCTCCATATAGAATTAAGTCAGAAGTCCCTTTAAGGGCCTGATCCACTGCTTGGCTTATTGCCCTCAGCCACTTGGTCTGAAACAGAATGTTTCATCACAGAATTTAGCTAACATCTGTTTTTACATTGCAACTCACCTTTACAGCAACTACAATAATCAGCTTTGTACTCCTCAGTACAGTGTCGTAAATCAGCGCACTGCTACAGTCAAGCACAGCATACGGTATGCAGTCAACCTGCATACCAAGTTGTAGGAAGACTTCATTCTTGGTGCATACTTAGGCAATACTTTTCCCTGTTTGGTTTCACAGTAGGAGAGAACAACTCATTCATATCACTGAAGCCATGCAAAACCTGTAGGTATGCCTACCTTTTCCTGTGGTGTTGAAGAAACAAGAACAAACTGTTCTTCCGGTGTTGTAATCTTCAAACCATTCCTACATGGGGAGAGGGGAGAGTATTTTAATCTAGTATTTCATCCTGAAAAAGGTAAGGTTTCTTAGGGCACGAATATCGTATCTGCCCTCTCCCACCCCAGCTAGCATTCACTTCAATATTAAGCGAGCAGTGAAAAGAAGCAGCAGGAAAGACTACTCGCTTTCCTCTTGACTACCTTATTCTTTCTGATGTTTATACAACTTTTGTTTCAAAAAATTTATTGTATTTCTATGTCTTAAAAAAAAGAGTAGACATGATTGCATCCATCCTATTCTGCTCCTAGTTTAAAATAATTCATTACAAAATGCTCATCCTCCCTCCCAAGATATCTATTTCAGCATCACAAGCAAGAATACTCACACGTTACCAGCTTCTTCTGAAAGAGCCTCTACCCACAGTGTGGACAAGGGAAAAATATGGTGCGTTGAGAACTGCAGGCAAGGAGAAGGGAAACTTCACAGGGTACTGATCCATTACCCCTGCCCCATGCTTTTCATACACAGTTTTTTCCTTTCTTTGAGGACTAGGGAAAACTGAGCATTACAGGCTCCTTATATGCACCTTGCTCTGAGAAACAGCCAACAGAAACCAAACCAGCCACAGGGCAACAGCAATCAAACATTAAAATACATAATTTCAGATGTATTTGTAAACATTAAAACCCATCACTTTTAAGTGTTCAAGCAACACTTCAGTGAATGGTGCAAAAACTTATCTTCACTATATGAAAAATATGTCATGTTGATTGAAGTAGTGAAAAGGTTTTGTTCCTGGATATAAGCTGGCTTACCTGAGCATGTACCAGAGCATCGTTAAAGAGGATGAACCAGTTTACAGAGAATCTTCCAGCATGCTGTAGGGACAACCCCCGATTGCTGCTTTCACAGATTAAACGACGCTCTGGCTTCCGCAAGGAATCCTGCAGGTAGGGTTAAAAACAAAATTAGAGAAGCTTACTTTTCACTGTGACTTCAGATCAGTGCTATTTGTCTTTCATAGTAAAGGCCCAAACTTTGTAAAGTTAAGAGTACTACAGCAACACAAATTAGAAAAATGAGAAGGGCAACTGGGACAGTAGCATCAGCAACAGACACAGGGTATAACACTAACAGCAAGAGATTCAAGCTGCTAATGGGCTGCTAATTATCATTATACCGTCATTTTTCCAGGAAAGGTCTTCCAGAAGCCAAGTGTGTATTCTGCTTCTTTCCTTTTTCTGCTAAGATGGACAGCAAGGCTCTCATAACAAGAACTAGAATCCTGTAGCTTCTGGTATTCTGGAGATGCCTGTAGAGCACAAGGTAAGACAGACGTGAGAGTGTTTTTGAACACCTGTGCCACCAACACTAACCAAGATGCAATGCAACTGTTCATTTTATTAAATCAGCACCAAATGCATGACAGTTGGTCTGGTTAATAAAGTAACAGTGGAGGCTAAGTTATTTTCTCGGTCACGTGTTCTGTTGGTGTGCTGGGAGTTTTTAAGAGGAAAATTATTAATACACTATTACATGATCTATCTTCTTGCAGATAACAAGCTGCAGCAGAAGTAGTGCTAATAATTGCAGGAGTAATACTTTGAATGACTATATTGGGATAAATGTGCAAGTAGTTATTGTTCCTGCTTAGTCATCTTTTATTGCAAAAGAATGCAATTATATACATCTAAATGGGTGGTAAAAGTCTACTAAAAATACTACATATATATTTGGTAGAGTATTACAGCCAAAGACAGCTACAATAACAATGCCAGATGGAACTGAAAACCAAGAGGCAAACATCAGAACAATGTATTTGCAATTAAGCACCCAGGCACACAAACAAGTTCTGGCAGGGTAACAAGTTTCTACAAGTCCAACGTAGCTTCTCTGAGGACTAAGCTATTTCTAATTGCCTGGCACGTGCTTCACAGTTACTTCCAAGCCATAAGTTTCGTATGTATATTTATTCAGTATAGATAACAAAGCCAGCTTACCACTTCAAAACATGTGGCAAGCTTCAGCAAAGTTCTAGCATAATTATGAAGTCGTCCAAATGGCATGAAAAACAGAGCATTCAGAACTTCGACTAGCTGGAGGTTTTCCTCATTCTTCTCAGACAGTTTCTGTAACAGCTCCTGGTTTTTACTCAAGAAGTCTCTAAATGATGGACCATTGGGGAACACAGGGAGGAGAGAAGAAAAAAAGAAGACAGCAATCATAAAGGCAGACTCATACCTGCTTATTCATCGATTACCGATTTAGTTTATGGAAGTACAGTAATTAATACAGACATGTAGCTCTCTAAAAACTGCAACACAGGACTTTTTTTTACTTCTACTCTTCACATGCTCAGTCATTAAACTGGTTGAAGAAAGTTGACTAAGTTGCCCGACTTGGAGAGTAACCGATTGCCTTTTTCCCCTTTAACACTTGATTAGTAAAAGAACTAACAGGTGGAATGACTTCCCCATTACTGTTAGAGTAGTTAAGTTTCTAACGTTGTTGATTCATACAAGTAGGCCTGAAAGAATCTTAACTTTGCTCCAGTGCACTTTCCTAAACATATCCAAATAATCTCTTCCCCACCCCTGCTGTTCAAGGCAACTGACCAGTTTTTCCCCTAACTAGAAAAATTACATCCTACCTCAAAGAAAGGCAGGAAATCTGTTCAATCCTCAGTCTGATTTCCAAGAGGGAGAACTAATCTAGTTCAGAGAAGAAGAGGGAAATGATTCTGAAGACAATGCATTAGCACAAAAAACCAGGACTTCTTCATTAAAAGGAAAACAAACCTACTTTTCCCTCTCCTTCACCATATCTGTGTGCACAGGTGTGCTGGCCCATATGACAAATCTGCGTTAAAACACATCCAGTTGGGAAGCATTTAAACCACAAGCTGCAAGAATCAGGTGAAGCTGAGAAAGCAGGCCCCAGGGACAGCGAAACAGATCAGAGAATTGCACAGCAGGGTCCCTAAGAATTCTACATGATTAGTAAGATGCCATTTCACACATCAAAACAACATATCTTGTCTATGTCTGCTAATGATATTTAAGAACTCTCCTGTTCAATGAGCCTTAGGAAAAAACTCTTCTTTGGAGAGAAGACCATATTTCTTAATTTTAAATTTAACTAACTGGATGGCTTGTATTTTTAAAGTGCTTTGAGATCCTCACATGGAGGTCTCTGTAGAAAAGTATCAAATAATAACAGATTCGTAACACTGAGTATAGCTCATTGACTGTTTCAGAGGAAATGCTCAAAAACCTGCCAACAACAGAGACTTCTATTGAAGCTAGCACTTTTTTGACATTGGGACTACTTCTAATGCATTCATATTTCAGAATATCCGTAAGAGACAGGCTGACACTGTTAACCACTGACTTAAGACCATACCCCTCGGGGAAGAGGGCAGGGGGGAAATCCATCATTGCCAGCAAAGATAGTCTTGACTTCCCTTTGCAAGCAGCAGGACAAAACTTCTAAGACACCTCCTCCCTGAAGTTTCAGAACCTGAAAAAGTGTCATGCACCTAATAAGACCCTAGTTGCAGTAGGAGAAGCTGTGACACCTGACAGTGACAACTGATACGAGAATTGAATATGAGCAAATTCAGCATCCAGAACTTTTCAGTACTAATTATAGATAAGCTTATACTTGAACAAAGATTTTCTGTAAGTCACTTTAAAAATCTTGATTAATGCAGAAAGATTCTCAGTGTCCCTTGTAGTGGGATTTTGTATTTAGTCTTTGACACTGGTTCTCAGGTGCAGAAGATTCTTTGCATTAAGTTTCAAAGAACTTCCAATACCATCATTTACACTACATTCAAAGTGCTCCATAAACAGCTGTAACAGAATTCCTTCCAGATTACAGAATTTAGGAAGGAAAGCTAGCAATTCCTGGGACGAGTTAAATACCCTCATTGCAACAACTTCTTCACAGCACTAGAGTGAAAGATGCATAGTGTCATTACTTTATTTCCTAGGCAAAAAGACTATTGAACTGAGAAAAAAAAGCTTTACTTTATGACCTATAAACATCAAATATACTGTCTCGGGCCTTGAGGTACAACTCCTTTCTCACATTTAAGAGCATCTATGCACAAAATACAGTAAAGTAACCTTGAGAGGCAGAGAAAATACACATGCAGAAATGTTGGGGATTTTGCATCATTTTAAAGCACTTCCATAAACTTAAAGAATTCAAACAAAAGTGAATTCACATTATCTGCTCTTACTAATTCTTAATAAAAAGTTTGCTGTACTTTATTTTGACAGTAACATTTGAAAGAATAAAATACTAACAAACACTGAACAGATGATGAAAATCTAACCTCAAAACTAAGCTTTCAAAAAATAATTATCTGAAATACGTATTTCTTTCAAGGAATTTACAATAATTTATGCTTTTTTCCTCTTTTCTCCATCTTCAAGATTAAGTAACTGAACTCACTCAGCAGTATTTTAACCTAAGTTTTTATGACAGTTGAGAGCAAGTAACTTTCTCTTCATTTAATGGGAAAGGAATTAGTGTACTCAAGCAAGCTGAGACCAAGTCTCTGCATCCTCATTACTACACATATTCACACACAATTCTTTAGAGTACAGTTCTTTGCTAGTTGATCAAAAACTCTAGAAAATGGTGAAGTTTTGCTTACATTGCTGGCTTTGCAAGGAGCATAAATCCTCCCATTACAAGGAAGTTTGTTACTGAAGTACAATACCTAAAAAATGGGAAAGAAAGAGAGCTTCAGTTACAAAACAAGAAGATTCCTGGAAATAGGAACTGTTGAAATTTCCAACAGTTTACCAATGAGATCCAATACCTTTCACTATACAAGTAATTTAAGAACTTGAGAAAATATTAAACAGTGAAACACTCAATGTTACTGGAACACTTAGAATTCACTTTCTACGTGAAGGACAGAACATGCATTACTATTCCATGTTTCTGCTGCTATCAGCAGAATGCAGAGGGCTTACTTGGCGAACAAAACCTGAATTTTTTTGTTTGTTTGTTTCCCCCAAATTGGGCATGTACGGAATAGGCCTTCTGTTTCAACAGTTAAATACTGCTAGCTCCTAATTATATTCAAGATGGAAATTTCAAGATGGGAATTTCTCTTTTCCTGCTATTCAACATTCTACCTTTCACTTCTCCCCTACCAAAAAAGAAAAACATTTTTAAAACCACCTTTCTCCGAGGGAAGAGGTCTCAACTTAGCCCAATTAACAGATAATACTTATTTTGCCCGATGAATCCTCAGAAGATGCTCAAGGCACTATGCTGAGGAGCATGCATAGGTTCTGATGCCATACACAGAAAAATGCGTAAAGCATTAGAAAGCAACGGGGAAGAGCAGAAGACAGGCAGTAACAGAGAGAACAGAAATCAGGTATTTCAGTCTTGGACAGGTAGAAAAAAGAAATTAAGAAACTCTTCTAATCTGAGGAATGAGAACCAATTCTGGAAATCCAGACTGTAAGACAAACTGAAGTCACAGACTAAGTGAGAACGGGAGAGAATACGTATTTACAGTTACGAACAACCCATTTGATAAACGGAGAAGAAAGCTTATTTTAGGGTGATATGGCCTAAGTTTATCACTGACCCAGTAGAAGTGGTAACTGTTGTGTTATGAAAAATAAGCGCAACTAGCTGCACATTCAAAATGCTACTGCATAACAACTGAAGTTGATGATCTTGAAATTTTGTTCCCTTAGAGATTTTCAAATGTCTGGTAATGAAAACTACGTTCAGAGAGGACATTTTTAGACTCTCTGTCAAGCCACTATTTTTCACAAAAGCCTGTTGGTATTAAGTATGAGGAGACTTCTGCTACATTTGGATGAAACTGCCCAGCAGCTACAAAAGCTATTGAGGAGAAAGAGAGCAAATAAATAGTGTGACTGCACAGACTTACTCTCCCAAAAGCATTAAGCTAGAAAAATAATAAGCTGGATAACTCAGACTTAATTCTGAGCACTAAAGCAGCTCTGTCTTTTGGGTGAAAGGTGTGATGCTAGCTATTTAGTAGATATCAGGACAGAAGAAACACCCTCGGTGTTTTGTAACTACAATAAACCTACAAGGTAGGTTTATTAACCTACTTAGTAACCCTGACATGGTAACTCTATTCTTTATATTACATGGTCCTTACGATTAAGTAATGAACATGTCACTTTTTAACAGGTATATATGTGGCAACCAAATTGGCACTTGTACATAAGAGTTTTACATTAGGGAAGCCAAAGCTGTCCAGTGTGCTCCACTGGTGAAGACTGAAATATATAGCTCACTACAGAACAAATTAGTTTGTGTAAAACTCTCCATACATTTTAAATTGCAAGAATACAATTTCCACAATGGTTATTTATGTGGCTTTCCTTATGATCTACTTTCCCCTAATTCAGGGCTTGTTGTGGTCAGTACATTAAGCCTGCAGAGACTCAAGATGAGAAGGAATTGGATACTTGCTCAGAGTAACTATCCAAAAAGAGACTGGAATGCTTCAGGATGGCCAAGCTCCTGGCTTCTTTTACTCCATGAAGAAAGCTACTTAAAGAAGCTCCGTGTTGACCGATGAGATAGCATAGCTTGCTGAACCTGCTTGCCATTTCCTGCAACAACTGGATTGTGTTTGCATTGCCCAAATTATCTGTAACAGACCAGAAATCAACTTAGCTTACCTTACAAAAGAGCAGCACCCAGTAACAAAGAGAATTGCCAGAAAGTGCTTTTCAGATGTTTTATTGGCAATTTCATCTCATGACTGTATTATCCATTATCAAGAATTCAACAATTTTAGACTAAATACAGCTCAAATAATTCTTGACTGTTTCAGCTGAAATAACTTAAAAGGGCAAATACTAATAGCATAATGAAGATGTCAAAATGCAGCTATATTTCACCAGTTCATTCTCTCCCAGAACAGGGGAGAAGAGTAAGACCACAGCTTTATCTTAAAAATATATAATTACCTTTAAATTTTGCATAAAGAAATTTGTTCTGGAATGTAGGGGAAATAATATCAAAGAAAATATTAATTTCTTACCTAAACCTAAAAGAGGTCTAAGAACCTGAGATTTGATCTCACTCAGTTTGAAATAAAACCTTCTCTCAGTAGAAGCCAACTCATGCAAACTGGCAATATATCCCATTACGTTTTTGTCTACTAAGACCAAACAGTTGTCACCACCAGCTATTACATTGCTTATGTAGCCTATCTGAAAGATGAAAAAGAGAAAAGAAATAACCAGCAGCTTTAATACTTTTCTTTTTACTCTCCAATTTAAAAATAAAAAATTTGCAAAATAAAGCATATCTTTAGGAGCACTAAGTGACAATAAGTATTAATTACCTACAGTGACAAACAATCCATTCAATACTGGCTTAATACAAGAATGATAAAACTAGAAGAAACATTTATAGTCAATGCTGTTCATTTTCCTGGTACTGACAGAGCCTGAAAGACAATAAATAGACCAGCTTTTAAGGTGACTCATACAAACATTCCAATTTTAAGAGAAAGTGACCTTAAGTTCAGTCACTTTTAGAATTGCAATATTGTATCAACAATGTTGATATTAAATAGTATCATTACATCAGCTATTTCTCCCATTAATTAGGAAGTAAGACTAACAAGGCTGTAATATGACAACTGTGCTCTGAGTTATAGGCCTTTCTGGACTTGAAAGATGTAAATTTATTGCAAATATTACAGTATCAATAAACTGGACCAATACTAATAACTAACACCACAAGTAGTATTAGTGTAGGTATTAGTAGGTAATTGCTTTCCACAGTAGCTGGAAGCAAAATTCTTCTCTAAGGTCAGCACAAGTGCCACCAATGCATTGTGGCTCCTCACTAATTCTGGTTCACACACAATACATAGAGTAACTCACTGTTTGAGCTCTACTTTTATTTGTTTTGTTGTTAAATAGAGGAATCCTTAGAAACATTGAGCCAGAGTTGTTCAACAAGCAACCCACAGGGCAATTCTGAAATGCAAGAGCCTACAAGTCACCCTACAAGAGCAGAAAAGGGAATGGCTAGCAATAATCTTACAGAAGGAATACAAGCGTGGGTATGTCTACACACGCATGCACATGCATGGACCCAGCATCTAAATCCTTGTCCCTCCTCTAAACCCCTCTCCAACTGCTGTTCTGCTCCATCTAGGGAAGTAGCAATGAGATCCAGAAGAGCTGAGAGATAGAGCTGCTTTCTAGACCCACCATCTCCTTTTTGTTACCTTAAACTCAGGTTGGTCTGAAATACAAACAACTTGGAAGAGGACATGCAGTCAGAGCACACACTCTCCCACCTCAGGCCAACTTCAAGGCGCATATGAGAGACTCAGCCTGACGAAGAATATTGCATAGGGGCACCTCCTCTCTCCCATAAATACGTAAATGCACATTTTGGTGCCTTTGCTCAGTTCCCTCTTTACACTCATGAGAAAGGGACGGGATGGAAGGAGATGGTGTAGAACTCAAGGAGATCTTCCACTCACAAACAAGCCGCATTGGAAGTGGAATGGAATAGAGCATGCGATGCCCTCAATCACTTGAAAAACAGCAGGAAAATGAAGAGCAATAGCAGCGAAGGACAAACACACGAAGACTGTGGTGAAAACAGAGCACAATAGAAGAGTGCACTTCTGCAACACACACACACACGTGGAAGGAAATGCACTAGACACCCTAGAAACATCTCCTTGTAGCTCAAACAGAAAGAAAGACCAAGAAACAGGCAGGAAAGAGAAAAATACTAATTAGGCCTCCTCTCTGCCCTCCCTAAGCTGTGCTCTTAATTGGACTGCTAGGAACCAGTTACTTTACTTGACACCCTTAAAGCTAGTTGAACAACCAGCACTGTGCTATTTCCAAAAAGCATCAGTATGATTTGCACTAATTTAAAGTAAATACTACTCACCTTACTACAGGATAGTAACAAAACTGGACTCTTAGTACAGCTATTTTCATCCAAATTATTTTCTGTTGTTGTCTCCTGGCCACTGTAATACAATCCAGGTTGGAAGTCTTCCTCATCTGCTAAGAAGAGGGAATAATCTAGTCCTGCTGCTGTACTCCAAACACCATCACCACACACCTGAAGTTCATGAGGAAGGAAAAGACATTAGGAATCATCACCTGAAGCTGCAAGGAGAGGAGAGTACTTAACTCTTCTAGCCACACATGCACATAACACACCTGCCAAGAAAGAGCACTGTGCTAACTGGTAATTTTTCAACTTCCTTGTCTCATAACATTCATTGTCTCATATACATTCCTTGCATGTATACTGAAAATTATTTTTCTTTCCAGTCTTCTTTCTAGTGTCTGTTTTTTTTGCCTTTAAATTATAAATCAGTTTTATTTTTAAATTGGCATCAGGCGAGCTTGATTAAAGCTGAGACACTATTCTCCCCTCTACATTTAACTGGCACAGTTAACATGCCATACGTTAATTCGCATAAGCCCTAAGCAGGAAAACTCTGCAGCTAGTTTTCCACCAAGACAAGCACCAGAAACATAGGCAAGGGTCTGGTCTAACTCAAAATCATTTTTTGGCTATTCACTCAATGTGATGAAAAGTTCAAAACAAACAGAAAATCCACTGCCAAAACAGCTCTGGAAATACCGAAATGAAAAACAAATCTGGTCATGGGCTAGCAAAGCTAAAAATGCTTGAATGTTTAGAATAAAACCTTTTCCAAGGTATTTAAAAGTTTCAGCACTGCAACGTTGATATCAAAGAAACCAAATATAAGGTAGAAGTGAAATTTGCTAAGAAGATACAACCAGTCACATTTCTCAGTTTTAGAACTTCAACGTGGCCAAAAAACAGTGGAAGTCTGCGTAAAGGATGTCGTGGGTAGATTTCCACAAGCTAGCCAAAGAAGTGAAGGGCTCTATTAGTAGATAGCACACAGACACATAGACAAGGTCAGTTTTTAGAAATTACTTTGCACTCACTTGTATAAGAAGAGACCCTAAACTGAAAGCAAAAAAATACAGAAAACAAAGTACCTTTGCGAGACGCGGGACTGTTGTTGGGGAGTTCAAGTGACCAAGCTGGCCAGAGATATTACTGCCCCATGAATACACCTGTAAGAGGCAGAGCTGAACATGAGAATGTAAGTTTATACACGCAGACGCAAACCGAATTGTAGCAGTATAACACATCAAGTGTGCAATCACACACAAGTCAAGGGTATAAGATTCATGCACAAAGAAGTACTTCCCTAATTTCCTGTCTTCCTATATTCTCAAGTTGTCTTCTCCCGTTCAGAAATGAAACGCACCAAATCAAATCACTGAAATCTTTAAACATAATATTGATGGTACATGCAGAACTTTGGCAGAAATAGAATTAAAATTCCACACCGCTTCCAAGCTGCCTCCCATAAATTGAAAGAAAAGTTTAGAAGCAAAAGAAACAAAACCCTAGAAAACACCAACCATGACAATTATATGCCATAGATAAGCAATAATTACAACAATCACTTGTACCTGGGATTTGGCAGTGAGGGCTAAAGAATGATGGCCACCAGCAGAGAGGTGAATCACTTCTTTACCATCCAGGCTTTTCACACATAGTGGCTGAAGCCTAGCAATCCACAGAACCCCAGGGGGCAGGGCAGGGAAAGAAGGGGAAAAAAAAAGATTATCAGGGGTATTCTTTTGGCAATAAACCAGCTTAGTCAAAAAGGTCACGAAGGGTGAAAGTTGACAATAAACCTCCCCCCAGTTTGGACAAAATCATAATACCACTGAAACTCCTGCTGATTACAAGGGAAGAAGTCATAACTGATTGACACTCAGTAACAATACAGTATAAAACATGTTACTTGGAGGACCTTAGGACACAACACAAAAGAATAAGAACACAATGCAAGGCAGTTGACCAAATTTAAGAAAGCTGAATACTCAAGATTTCCTTGTGATCTACTAGAAAACACTTATCAAAGAAATCTCACCTTGGCAGAACATCACCATGTCCTAGCTGTCCTTCCTTCCCCTTTCCCCAGCTCCACACTTCTGTTCTTAGTGAGGGTAAAAGAGCATCAGCCTCACCACTGTAGGTTGGAGTCAGAGCTACAGTCCTCATTTTTGCCCGCCCTACCTTCCGTAAGAGCCTAGGAGAAACTGCAAACAGGCCAAGAGACAGCAAAATTGCTCATCATTTTAGATAAATATATCACTCAGACTGTGTTACACAGTAACAGTACCATTTGAGGTAACTGATCAAGACTCCTTAAAGAGGTCTTAAGGCTGTGAGCAAAGGCTGACATAAGACGACAGGTTACTAACACACAGAATAACACGTGCTAAAAGGAGACAGATCCCAACCAATGTTTACCAGCTATTAAAGAACAACAGGCATATTGAGAACAACACAGTTACACTGAAGCAAATGAACCAAAACAAACTATACATTAAAAAAAAGTACATTTTGAAAGAAAATGCATCCTTGCAGTAAACAAAAGATTTCAATCTCCCCTCAGATCCAAGATCAGTATAGAAGTACCCATTCAGAGCAACTAACACCACCAAAATCTGTGAGGGAAGAAGGTCATTAACTTTGAAGTCTGGCAGAGGGAACTGGAATATTTCTACGTCCCTGGCTCAAAACCAGGTCAGTGCAGTAAGCATTACAGGCCACACAGATTTTTACCTGCTATGCAACCTATATGAAAAATGGTTCGCCATCATTTTGCAATAAGATGCCCAGACTACTACACACGCCCGCTTTGCTTTACTTTACCAATAAAGAACATTCCTAAACCCACTATGTTTTTGGTTTTCTTAGCATGCAGTATGTACTAGTCTTCATTCCCTCCACTGCCTTCAAGCCCTGAGATACAGTTTGTAATTCATAAACACCTTTGGTAGATGATCAGATTTATGTGCAATAAATATGTTTTCATTTCAGTTATAAACCTCCACATTATTATAACTTTTCCAGTCTCTGGGTTTTCCCAACATGCTCTTTTTACCTTGTGACAACAAACCGGGCAGGGAAAGTCTTCGACTCCCTCCTTCGGATTCCTCCTCTCTAATATCTACTAAACTGGAACTCTTCTTCCCCTGCATGGATTCCAGCCTGACCTGCTCTTCTCGACTGTCTTTCAGAGCTTCATGCCCTGGGGAACCGCCACCAGATTGAGATGCTGGTTCACTTGAAGGTGTGCCATAGAAGTTCATTACTTTCTTCAGAGACAATGCTCCAGCTTCGTATGTCGCAGCTACTCTCACACCAACTGCTGATGCACAAGAGGCCACCAAGCTGTTCAAGGCAGATGTGCTGGTACCTGGAGGACCAGGGATACAAGCACTCAGCTGTTCTTCTTGAGAAGGCTAAAAGCAAAGAAAAATTGAAGACTATCATACCAGACAGCACGTAACAGTAGAACAAAGATACATACATGCACTATTCGAACTACGTGCTACACCGAACAAGACATTATGAGGAAGCTTTTTATACTTGGGTGTACATCTATTCCTCAGAATCACATTTTTTAAAGTAAGACCAAGCACGATTTCTACATGGACTGGGCTTTGTCTGCTGCACTTGTCTTGGAGCTCATCCATACGAGACTGCGGGTCTGTTTTTTTTTTCAAAAAGAAAAAAAAATTGATCTTCGCAAACAATTATTAAAAGGGATTTAATTTTAGGCTTATTACAAACTTCTTTGTCACTAATTAAAGTGCAGCAGTGAGCATGCTGTATTTACAGAGACGTAAGTTCTCCCTTCAACATGTTAAAAGGAAAATAGCGATTCCTGGACTCATTTTGCAAGGTCCATCTTCAGACCATTCTGGGCTATGAGACCGCTTATGCTAGTGTTGTATCCACATAAAGCTTAGTTAATAGCCATTAGATCACACTAGGGACAAACTGACTGAAGGCAATTATTAGTACTAGCACATGACTACTTATAATAGCACTCAATTTACCCACCAAATAAGAAATAATGCACAAGATGGTATTTGCCAACTAGTTTGAATGTTAAAACAAAGACAGCAAAGTCTCATTTTCCCACCTAATACATGGTGGGAAATAATATTGATACAAATATTATAGCTCATTTTATCCTGCCAGAAAGAAAACAATCTTTCACTTCCTTTAGCCTGATTTTTCACAAAAAGGGGATTGGTCCTATTTACTTGCACATCATTCCTATTTATACAAGGCATGGCTAGCAACACAAAACAGCAAACTTGATTTGTCTAGGAAAGCAAAGAAAAACAAAGGATTTTACTAATGCTGAAACATTACATTAGAGTCATCATCTCTGCTCTTCACATGTACGCTCAATTGTGTTAAGATTCAGTGAATCAGTTCCAGGCTTGTTTATTCCTGGAACTGTGCAAAGGAAAGCTTACTCTGGAAATATTCCAGGAACAAGGAGTTGAGCATGAAACCATACATTTCAGTCACTTCCTAACAGCAGGAGTTCTCGCATGAGTCTGAGGCCCACAACTGCTAGAAAGCACTTGTATTAGCAAAAAGCAAAAGGAAGGACAACTGTGTTCACACAATGTTTATTCCTCTGAAATGATTTTCCCTCAGAAGAGGAAAACAACTTGCTGAATCACCAAGTTACGAGTCAGTTTGTTTTAGTTTTAATATTTTTTTTTGCAATTGGAGGTGACAACAAAAAACAAGTATTTATTAAGCACTACGAAATTTATCTCCCAGAACCATTGTGAAAAATTTCTTACTGTAACTATAAAAAAATTTAAGAAATTGGTATCTCCACATCACCTGAAATGAGAAAAGAAAATTTCAGAATTCTGCTATGAATTTTGCATATTGGGCTACAGAGTGACAGTTTTTCTTACAGACATTACCTTTACCATAAACCGTCCAGCAGGACAGTACTTATGTAGGGACTGCCAGACTGCACTGCAAGATTTCGGATTAGTTTTCTGCCTATTACCTCTTGGGTTGTATCTTCACCACACCCCCAACAAGATTTTTTCAAAATTACAGAAGATGTAGTATTTTGGCAGGGAGCTGGGAACAGCTCTTGAACCTTCATATCAAGCATTTTCTGATGCTCATTAAGAAATAATTACTTTCCTGTTCTGCTATAGCATCAGAACAGTATTGTTGAATCATTTTCCACATCATATAAAACAGCAGTACTTACACATTTCCCATCCCCGTTTATAAGTTTATGGCACCCCTACATGATTTACGTTAGAAGCCTTTTGTCAACGCTTTAACATGACCTTTGCAATCTCTACGTGCAATCTAGAATTTTTAATTGATTGAGAAATTTGACAAATTTGTGAGGGATTCATTCCACATATACAAAAAAAAGTTTTACCTTAACAGTAAATTACACAAGTACCACCTTACTGCCCCACATGAATGGGAAACCCATGCATCATAAAACAGCTAGAGTATGGGAAACTGGCTTATGGGGTTCTGGTACTATGGACCACAAAGAAGAGAGACTACAGCACTGTCAAGGCTGCTCACATTAAAGGCTTACGATTGAAGAAGGGTGACAGACAAAAACTCTTCCAATTAGAAGCTGAGAACCATCACAGAGAAGAAACACTTTGAAACTACGGCAATACCACAGCTACATTAAACTAAGAGAATTTTTCATTTGTGAAAGAGTAACGTTGTCACATATACAAGTAGAGGCGTTGTTGCAAATTAAGAGCTAGTGACTAGGTACCAACCTGCTCAGGTCCGGTGCTGATGTTTTTCTCCAGGCTCTCACTTAATGAGCGATCTGACAAATTGAGTAAGTACTCTTTCACTTCTTTTTTGTCTGGGAACAGAATATTTCCAGGACCAGAAATTCCACTGTGTTCCTGTCCATTGTTGCTGGGAAGGGTATTTGCTCCATCAGATTCTAAAGCAACAAGCGTATGTTCTTCCACAAGTGGTTTCTGACAGTCTTCATTTTGGCTACCTGTTACATTTTTCCCTTCTAGGGTCTCCAACGAGGGGCAGAACACACGGTTTTCTGGTTGGTTATCAGACAGTGCTACACCCAGTGGGCAACAGTGACTATCTGAAATGATTACATGATCTTCTTTGTCCATCATGGTAATTAGGAGTTGACTGCAATGATTGCACCTCTCTGGAATAGGCTTCATTTCCTGCACAGGCAGACATTGTACCAGAGCCAGGCTGTGGTAGGCTCCACAAGCAATCTGGAGCACAACACGTCCTGCCAGGTGCTCTACCTTCTGTGGCTTTGTCACTGGGAAAGTTGTTGTTATGAGACCAAGCTGGCAGCCACTCCCCCAAGCCCATATCTCTCTGCTTAGCGACAGTGCCAGCGTGTGTTCCTCTCCACATGCTAGCTGCAAAATCCTTACTGATAAGAGAGGACTGGTTTCGGAATCAGAAATACTGATGGGTTGTGGCTCTGGCACACATGGCTGATTAGCAACTGCACACTGGCCAGCAGAATTGTTCCCCCACATGTACACGACACCACTTTCTGTCACGGCTCCATTATGGAAGCTGCCAGCTGCGACTGTAATAACATGACGCCCAAGCAAAGTATTTTCCAAGATAGGACTATCAGCACATGACTCCTCCAGTCTTGATCTCCAGGGCAGTTTTCCGAAACTGTAGACCTCTCCGCCTGGGAGGAAAAAAACCAAAAACAACCTAGCATGAGCCTAATGAAGTTAAACTAATACAAAAATTTGAAGAGAGATTCAGATAAACAGATACCAATTTTTAGCTTACTCCAACCTCAGTGAAACTACGGTCTATCGCTATATGAAGACTGCTGGTTGCTCTCTGCTACTGCTGCTGCTAAGTTCTATACCTCATGTTAACATTACCCTGTGCACTGTTGAACTACGTAATGGTTTTCTGCTAAAAATTCTACTATTCCAAAGTTAAGTGCATTTATTGGTCCTTCCTATTTTAAGAACGAACAATTATTAAGGACATACAACCATGCTTGAAGAGCATAAAGCAGTACAGAGCTCACCCTTCTATACAAAGATCTAGCATCACCAAACCGTACTGTTTGCCACCCTACAGTAAAATAGGATTGCCCATCAGATGCAAAGGGGGGGGGGGGGGGTGGGTGAATGTATCTTGCCACTGGTTTCATGTTTTACTGCAGCCTCTCCAACATTTCACTACCTTTACCTGAAAAGATTGCAGCAATGCTAGGTCAAGTTCCTTTGCTAATTCTAAAGGAAAGCAGAAATCTATTTTTAAAATGAACAGTTGTTTTCACAGGGATAGAAAAATGGTAAATCATATCTACAAACAATATGCTTCATGGGGCAAGAACACACATGCAAAAAGTCCTTTTAATTATGAAAGAAACATGTTCTAAAAAAAACCCAAAACACTGGAGCTCCATAACAACTCCAATAGAGGAGAGGTGCTTATAGCAGGCTCACCAATAACCTGGAATCTTTTGTTCAAAAACATCAGAGAAAAATGAAAGAAGCAACTTCCTAAATTAGTCTTTACAACTGGATGCCCATTGAACAGTACAAGTAAGGACTAAGCTATGCAAACGCTTACAGGGACTGGTTTTCAGAAATACTTTGATTCACAGCGCCAAACTGCTCACAAACCAAGACTCCAATGTTTCTGTTAGCTACACATTTTTCCAGAAGCACACAGAAACCAAAGCCCTTGCACATCAAGAGAAGCTCTTGCTATAGTGTCTTTTTTGAATGAAAGACATGATAAGAAATGTCATTTTGAGTTAACACAGTTCAGATTACATTACCATCTTTAAACAGGAAACCCAGAGTGATCGTTAAAAGAAAAAAAAAGAGGACGAAGGAAGATACTATGCATGTAATTTCTATTCCAACACAGTTTTAAGTAATTTATAACTAAGAAGGAAATACTGGCAAAGTTAAAAATCTAACTGTTTAGAAGTTGGGTATGAGACAGATAGAATGAGAAAAAACCTAAAAACCCCCTTGACAATAACTGAAGTTTGTTATTGCCTCAAATCTTATTAAGATGTTTATTACCTTCTGTTAAAAGTAACCCATGATGTATTCCAAGGGCTGCCTGTAATACAGTCTTTCCACTGAGGCCTGGAAGCCTTTCTGGAGTCACAGAGCAGGAACCAGCCTTCCAAACATAGACCAGGCCTCTCTCTTTCGCTCCTTCTGCCTCTTCTGAGCTACAAAAAGATTGGAGGAAATACAGAATCAGCTTGAAGTTTTCTTATTGAAGGTTCAGTAACGTATAAGTTGCTTTTCACATATGTAGGAAAAGCTTAGTAGTTCAGGCATTAGTTTTAATTTCACGAAGTCAACGTATTTCACTTACAATTTGGTAATCTTAATTTAAATGCTATCTAAATGAAAACCAAGTATCTTCTATTCAAAATCATCAGTTTTCTTTTTCAGTTGTACTTTACTGCCTGAAAAGCAGCTGATCTCGTCACTAGTAAACTTAGAGATACATTTATTCACAACTGATACAGCCTTTATATTATTTACTATATTTGCTGCTCACAGAAAGGAGATCAAATTAATACACAATTCTGCCACTGTATGCTAAGGGAGATCCTTGCATCAGTTCTACCCACACGCAAGCAACTCTTCCCATCTGAACAGTGATATTTATAACATTAACTCTACCTGTGTTAGAAAGCAGAAGGAACATTTCTGGTTTGTTAGGTTTTATTAGTGTTTTGTATTGTTCAACTTTTGGAAATCAAAATGCAGGAAAAACAGCCTTATAACCATGTTTTTATCAGTTACATGAACATCAAGTATGCTGGAAACACACATAAACATCCCAAATAACGTAATTAAGCAAAGGATACATTGTGTGCAGATTTCACTGTCAACAATTGCTCCCATTCACAGTGTCTTCAAAACATTACATCTATAAAAGCTCAGCTGTTACATACTTTCATTTCTACCTTTGAAAAAAAATTAGGTTTTTTTCTTCCTCTTAATTCTTAATGAGTTTCTCACATTCAAATGAGCCAGTCATCCAAATCAATTGAACCAAGAAATAAATTTAAAAAAAAAATCTTGAAACACAATGGAAGTATGTGGGCTTGTAGGAGTGACGAACTATCCAAAGCTGGTTTAACACTTCAGCATATGCTGGTCTGAATGCTCAGTCAGCAACTTCTCCCACTGAGCAGAAAGAAATTCCTCAGAACTTTGACAAGCACAAAGTTTTAACAATCAGTGGAATCACACGATTTGAAACACAAAATGTCATTTTAAACATCAACATAGACTGACAACATTTCAAGTTAAATTAAGAGTTTTCTTTAAATTAATTTAAAACTTTACGTAGACCAGATTGTTATCTACCCTTCAGGAAAAAGTAGGCCTTGCTTCTTATTTGCCAACAATCAAGTCATTTACTCCCCACACAAATCGGTTTTAGCAGCTTCGCATGAACGTGTGAAGTTAAATATATAAGGTAGCAAGAAGAGCTTTGATGAAACGGCAATCTTCGTCTAAAAGAAAGGCACAAAACCCCAGATGTATTCCGATACTGCAGCAAACCCAGAGAAAGCTATCTGATCGGCCTCACTGTGGACAAGTCATGCAAGTAGCACATTCAAAAGGCGTAAGGCCCTATTCATGCAGACTACTGATTTTTTTTTAACTGATGCATAGGATGAACAATACCTTTGCACAACCTGCCTCAAACATTCAAGATGAGAGTAACTAAGAGATGGAATTATGTCTCAGCTTATGTGCCCATCCCCAATCTCTCCTCATTTTCCACAAAACAGAAGAAAAAAAAAAGAAAATTAACAAAAAGGTACATTCAAGAACTCTTCTAAAATTCACATAAGTAATTTAACCCAAACAACATACATAGTATTAGAACGCAGAGTTCATCTTGCATTTTAAATACATGAGACTTGTGTTTAGAATAGAAATAAATTAAAGAGGAACCAATCAAGTAATATACAGGCCAGAAAAAAGTGGTTAGAAAAATCCAAGAACATAGTTAGGATGTTTAGCTAAAATCAAAATACGGACAGAAGGGCAAAGCACACCAAAGAACACAACACGATAATATAGAGAGTTTTCATCAACATACTGTGCATTAAACTCAGTCGAAAGCCTGGTATTTGGGCTTTTATCCATTTAATAAGTCTTCAGAGAACAGTGCAAGACAAACTTGGACAGTCGCATACCAGGATTTATTACAAGACACTGATTTTCCAATCCAAAAACATCTGACCTCTGTCAGGTATCTTAGTGGAAGAAACAAGGAGTAAAAGAACAGTCTACTGCAGGGTTATTGGTCCAGAACCAAAATTCACAGGTGCAGGTAACAGACAGGACTTACTGCTCACCAGAGAATGTTACTTTCAAGTTTTCAGCCTACAGCTATTCCTCCACAAGCTTCAATAACCAACTTAAAACAGAAGTTGCTGTTGTAATAAGTTGAATGTTCCAGACATAACTGAAACTAAAGCTAAGTTACTCCTCTTCTTCCCTTTAGGGTAAGTTACATAAAGAGTATTCTGATACCACTTAATAATTTTACAGGATGCTCATGAGCTGGTGTGTTCCAGGGAGCCTCTGTGGCTTCACCTAGCTGTTCATTCTCACCTTCTTTCCTGTGAGTCCATCTGTCAGTGGCAGCACTCCATCACCACCAAATCATTCTTCTTTCAAAAGGAACAATACGATTTTCACAAACTGTAAAACATAAAACACAGCTATTTAATTGCAAATAATGTTAAGCCTAAAAAATAACCCCAAACAATAAACAAGAAGCAAAGCTTTAGATCCCATGTTAAATAAATAAGCACTTCCACAACACTAGGACAGCTGAAGTATTTAGTTCGCTCACAGTGAGTTGGCAGACAAGAGCTAAACAGCCAGACTTGTCCTACCTACTCATCTCACAATAGGTCTATTGTAAGGACAGACAGAACAAAACCTAGTTCAAAGGCAGAAATTAACACCTCTCTATAATTCTCAGTATACCACTCAAGAAACATCAAAGCAGGGTAACTGATCCATTTTCAACCTAATATAAGAAAGAATCCTATGCTCAAGCTAAATTTCTAAGGAAAACAGACTTGTATGAGCAGAAAATGGTTAAGAGTTGAATTCACAACTGCATTCCTGAATCAAAGCACATATTACCATTAAAAGGCACAGTTCTATTAAAGCCTATGCAGAAAGCCAATTAAGAGCTCAAAACACTTCTTAATGCAAACTGGTAGCAGAGTATCTATGAAGATACGATAAGACCACGGAAGCCAAGGAGAAAAATGTGGCTGCTCTATTTACGCTTTTAACCTTTCAGATTTTCAGTTTTGCAAGTTCACCCTCACACCTTTTCACCTTCATGAAGTCACCTTTGTATTACCTTTCTTGTAATAAAACAAAGCTTCAGTTAATCTTTGTTTCAATATTAAAAAGCCAAACAGATTTTAAGAAAGAATTGTAATTTTCATTGACCTACTTACTGATGAAGTATTCAAAATTTTAGTTCACCAATGCATGTGTGTAATCATATGTATTCAAATAAAGTAAGTTTCATATACAAATTCTTTAGACTCTTTTGCTTTATGATAGTTGCTGTCTGATATTCACTGCAATAAAACCAGAAAACAAATTATATAATATAATGGTCTTTTAAGACGATGTATCTCGAAAAAAAGATCTAGAATTAGTAGTTTGAAGCTCTTGCACACAGAAAATAAAGTATGGCCATTCATGGTTACAGAAAACAGATATAAAATATGGCCAGTCTTGATTACAAGATACAGTATATGCAACACCTGTAAACTGCATACAAATGTTTCATTTCACACTTGGAAATAGTAGTCATCAAGGTGGTAATAACTGAACTAACTAACACCACCACAAATCCCAACACTTTCACTAGATGGCTCTGAATAACGAAGTACCAAGCAGATCAGATCAGCAACACGTCATACCAAACGTTTTCAGTTTTCCAAATACAAAAACCTAAAAATAGTGATTTGGGCTTCAGGGTTGGCAAAGAACGTATCACAAAAAGATAAAGAGCAATGAAAACAAGAAATCAAATTAATATGATAGAATTTTATTGTGGTAAGTCATACGCACCATGCTCTTAAAAAAAATGAGTATACTTTCTAGGAACAGATAACACAGTAAGCCACACTTGTCCCCAGAAAGATACTGCTTTCAAGATACTTCTGCCTCTCCTAACTCAACTAAAAAAGAAAAAAAAAAAGAAAAACCCACCCACAACTGTGAAAGTAAACTTTTAAAAGATTAACAAAGGTATTCTCACAAATATAAGGAAACTGTCATGCAACACTTCAGTAACAGAGGTGTTGTAGAAACACCAAAGGAAAATGCAAGTGTATTTTTGGAACTCCTAACTTTGTGATGCATTCTTGCTCAGAGTAAGTACACTTCCCTACAATTCATTTTCTTGAAAATGCTAGCATTTCTCTGTGAAGAACTATACCTTCGCATATAAACATCCAATGGATCAGTGAATCAGACAAAGAGATGGGAGCTTTGGTAGCATCATCAAAGTATCAACAATTGTACCATTTACAGCATATATACTTATTCAAGACCAGGAAGTGAGGCTTAAAATTCTTGGCATCTATTATTTAGAGATTTTTTTATTATTATTTTTATTTAAGGGCTCAAAGAATCTCTTTCATTTTCATGAGCTTCAACTGCACAAAAATTTACTGCAATTCTCATTAAAATTATTCCGATTATACAAAACAAAGTTAAAGCCAGGCATCTGATAAGCTGTTTTGCAAGATCTCCCTTCAAGGCTCAATTGAAAAATTATTTGTGTAATTATTAAGTAAGAAACTGACAATACTGGTAGACTAGAAATTAAGAGTGATATGATGGTAGCAATACATTTTGTTTTCATTACAACATGACACTTAAGGTTGCACTGCTAAGCAGTAATGCATATTAGGGAAAACGACAGTCAAACTGTTTTCTTTCCATAAACGAGACATCTTTAAGACATTTTCAAATAATTTTCAAGTTCAGTGCAAGTTTTCATGCACTCCTAGGACAGCACAATATTACTCCCGTTTCACAGCTAATACAAAACACAAGTCATTTGGTCACAGCTACAATCTACGTACTAAGAAACAGAAAGTTTCTTCCTCTCAGTAGGAATATACAATTTTCCTTGCCGATTTTCACCTAATTTCATATTTATGTAATATTACATTGTAGCATTACATATACATTATTACTTTTCCACTAACATTACCTGAATTGTTATTAGGTGTAATGTTTAACAGCCACGTACAATACATCATTCTCATGGTATGAAAGACCAGTATGATACCAGCACCCACACTGCTCTGCCCACACATTTACTTTCTACATTTTTGCTTCAACACTGCAAGAGGAACAAAGCAAAGAGTGCCAAATGATGCCAAACTATGAAATGGATTTGTGTTACAGACAGATGGTCACTAGCATGACACTGATGTCATACTTTCCATTTACAGAGTAGGATGCCAATTCAAATTCTCCAGAAATCAAACACTACCACACCATAATAACTGCTATGGCAGGGAATGACGTGGAGTAAACATTACTCTCACTACTACGGAACTGTGTCCTTCACTGGACATTGACCATTCAGCAATAAGCATCATACGTATAAAAGTAATCTTACGTTCAATGCTGAACAGGAACAACTAGTATGTCCTGACTTTCAGAAATACCAGAATTCTCATCAGCCTCACATGTTTATTTACCTCCTACAGTTAATAAATACTACAGATACTTCTACAACTTTCAGACATGTTTAGTTACATATTTATAAACACATTTTAAATAAATCTGTTGCATCCTATTTAGCAATAACTTACACTACCAAAACTCCAAGTTTGTTACACAAAACTATCTACTGAGGCTCTGAAGGAGATTACCTCCAAGCTTTCCAACTCAAAAGCTGCCAGCATTAGTCTGGTTCATGTATAATGCATTACTGGTACAAGAAGCCCTTGTGTTTTGGTCAGCACTGAGTAGGTACAACCACTGTTTTTAACATTAGGTGATTAAGATCTGCTCAGAGCAAAACAAAACAACTTGCTACTAAAGACAGCAGCAATCCCTTCAGATGAGGGCTCAAAGCTTTTAATGCTAGTTCCAGTGAATGAGTGATGACAGCAAACAAGATAAAACAGTAATGGAGTCAGGAAAAAAACACCCACAACAAAGAAAGGGCCTAGTATCAGCTAAAAGAATACAGCTGAAAACTATCTGCTATAGCACAGAATTAATAACTGAAAATTTACCAAATTCATGACAGACTCGAAAATTCCTGAATATACCTTCCTCCTCTTTTTCTCTTGAAACTACATCTTCTTAATTTAGCATGTGTTCAGGTGCTTCCCCTTCTAAAAACAGTTCGCTCCGCACAAACTAGAAGATGGTAAGTATAGCTACTTTTTATAAGCTGCTGCACTACAAAAGCAGCGGCAAAGTTCTGACAGCAGAGATCAATTACCAGTCATCTACGACCACTCTAGTGGCTCCCCACGGTCTCACCAAAATATTTCTGTGGTGGAAGAGGAGGTCCAAGAGCGACAGCATGCTACGTCATCTGTAAACAATATTGCAGCCACGCTAGGACTATCACTTGATAGACTCTGAAAGTTGAAACAGCATTTACACGTGGGCGACCAAGCCGTGCACAGAGAAAGGACTTTGAAACGAAAGTGGAAGGACATAAAGGGCATGCTATTTAAAGTTTAGGTGGTCTCTTCCCATCAAAAGGGAGGAGTCCTTTAGCAACCTACAGAAACGCATCTCGACGTCTCTGCCCCACCAGCCTCTCAGAGAGCGAGCAGCTCTCTGGGCAGCCAGCATCTTCAGTCAGAGCTGCTCCTCAGCCTCTCCCGCAACTTCTCAAGCCCAAGCCCCGGGCGCGAAGGGGCCCGTTCGCCGATCCCCAGCGCGGCACAACGGCACACCGCCTCCTCTCCTACCGCTCCGCCGCGGCAGGCGCAGAGAGCGCGGCGGGC
>VZSC01018861.1:94470-107913 GCA_013398225.1 Steatornis caripensis
TGTGGAGTCTCCTTCTCTGGAGATATTCAAAACCCGCCTGGACGCGTTCCTGTGCAACCTGCTCTAGGCTAACCTGCTTTAGCAGGGGGGTTGGACTAGATGATCTCTAGAGGTCCCTTCCAACCCCTACCATTCTATGATTCTATGATTCTGTGTGCACAGTTTCGGTATAACAGCTGGCTTGGATTCTTCGGTAGTTCCAGGGATCTACAGACAGAGCAATCCCAGCTCCACCACTTCCCACATCCTCCACCGTACAGAGCTACAGCAACTATTGTCTGAAACTTATGGTAGCTGTGAAGCTATGAAGCTATGCGTGCTCTTCCCCCATAAAGGCTGTTTTGAGACTTTCTGCTGAGAAGCTGCCTTCACGAGTGTGTCAGCTGGAACCTGCTCTATCATGAGAAACCTAACACAAGGCTGAAAGGCTCAGACGTCTGTAGCTTTTGTTTTAGCATCAGTGCTCTGTGCTCTATATGGAGGCAGAGACTCTTCCACGTGCTGCCTCCTCCATCACCACAACATAGGTGTGCTGAGGCTTGGTATTGTGAAGCTGAAATCTGATGGAAACTCAGCTTTCCCCAGAAGTCTCCTGAGGGCCCTGCTGAGGGCATGTGCCAGGAGGTGGATGGGAGAAGGATGAGAAGATCAGTGACAGGCCGGGGGTTGCCCCTGCCGCTCAGCATTTGCCTTGAAGAAATTATTTCTCCTCAGCTGAGAAGCTGACAGCTGGGAACTGTGAACTGCTATTTCTGACAGAGGCAAGATCCCACCTCTGAGAGATGAACCAGTTCCTGCCAAGCCCAGAGCACTAACGCTTGCTTCTCTAATGAGCTGTTCCATCCTCCTCCGGACTCGGTAGCTGCTGCTTCTTACCAAACTGCCAAGTTTGGACTATTGCTCCCATTTTTAATTTTCACTGCCTTGCTGGGTGTACTTTCTCCTTCCACTTCCAACAGCAGCAGCAAAGTTGATACTGCTTTTGTGTTTCTCCAGCTTCTCTTCTCAAGCATTTGAAACATGCCAACATTGTACTGCTTCATGACATTATCCAGACCAAGGAGACACTAACATTTGTCTTTGAGTACATGGTGAGTTGATCTTTTTGTAGCTTCTTGTGGAGCTAGTACTGGGAAGTACTGAGAAGTGGCTGCATAATGGATTTACTGCATTATGAGACATCTACAAAGAAACAAGTTGTAATCCTTTAGTGCAATGATTGATTTTCCTTCTTGATCTCCTGCTTTCCGGCCACACAGCCTTATTCTTTTCTTTCTCTATATGTGACAGCTGTGTGCAAAAATGATTCCACATCTTGTCTCCACTACGGTGGCACATACTGTTTACCTCCATTTCTGATAATACAATAGAAGTACAGTTCTTGATCCACAGCAAGGATAGGAAATAATGATATGAGCTCACACCCCAGTTAGGATCACATTTAGCACTGACCCCAGTGGCTCGTCAGGTCCATGCTGTGGGTTGCTCTCATGGGGAGAGAAGGATGCCAATAAAAAAGGTCTCAGCATGAGTCTCGCTACTTCTGTTGCTTTTGCTGATAACTATCCACAAAATTATAAGAAAATACAGGTGCTACGTCTTCTTACTGCAGCTTTGTGATTAATTCTGGTACAAGTATGAATTCTGTTAACTACCAGCTTCAGGTCATAAACTGCTAGGATGAGATGACAGGTCAGCTAGGTCCCTGATTTGATCCAGCACTTAAGCACATCCTTGTGTGCTGCATCAGATCAGAAGTTCGCCAAAGTGAAAGAGAGACCTTTGTAGTTGTTGCACATTTTTTCCATTTACAGAAGAGGCATTGTTGGTAGAAGCATTTTACACCAGTAGCTTTGCCTCACGTTCTCCTCTCTTATTTAGCACACAGATCTAGCACAGTACATGGGCCAGCATCCTGGAGGACTTCGTTCATGCAATGTTATGGTGAGTTCCTTAAAAGACTAGTATCCCTTAAAGCATGAGGAACGGTTATTTTACACTATGTATGGTCACTGTAAATTGCTTACTAATATTTATTTGTTCCATATATGACAAACACTTTGGAGAAAAGCTGCCTTTGATAAACGTGTAACAACCTCCCTCTCAGTCTCCAAAGCCTTTTTTCGGTTAGTACCTCTTCCCATTTTCTGAGCCTGCAAAAGGACATTCAGCTTTTGTGAACAATGACATCTTGTGGCAAGCAAATCTGTCTCCTCTTACACAAATTTGTATCCCCTTATCATTAGAATACATTATTCATCTCTCTAATTAAAAACTCTCAAATGTCACTCTCCCCTCATCCGGAACTATCTTCGTATTTACAGTCATTTAAATCCCTTTTGTTTCTACTACAGCTTTTTAGGATTGGTTGACTGAGCACAGGTGAAGATGTACCCTTACATTATAGACTGATTTTATAAGGGTCTCCTACTCTCCTTTGTATGCATCTTCACATTTAATTAACTTTCAGGATTGTTGCTGCACACTGACTTAAGGTTTCAGTGCGGATGTCCTCAGTGAATGCCTGGGTCCTTTTCCTGAGCAGCTTCAGTTAATTTATCTTACAGCTGTCAACAATAACTTTGTATCATATCAAACTGCCTATTCATCTGGCTTTGTGAGATCTCTCTGAAGCTCCTCACTGTCACTTCTTATCACGGCTAATCTAAATACTTCTGTCATCTTCAGACGCTGCCACCTTGTTCGCATCTTTTTCCAGATAATTGTTAAGCAACACCAATTCTAATGAAGTTTCTTGGGGCCCCAGAATCTAAACATCCTTAAAGCTCAGATATGTCCAAGATGCAGTGTTGTAGTTTTGGCACAGATCTTGAGGGCTCTGCTACCAGGTGGGCTTGTAAAGCCCGTGGAGTACATGGGCTGTAACACGTACTCACTAGCATTTCTGTGAGTAAACACTAGCCAGCTGCTCCGCTTTCCTGTCCAAAATCCTCATTGTCAGCAGGAACTGAACTACAAAATGATTTACCGCTCCTTTAGGAGGGTCATCTAGCTTGCTTCATTTTTGCTGGCAAATGTTGTTTGTTTTTTCTCTGAGTGATTCCTATTGAATATGATGCAAGTATGCAGAATATTACGGGGACGCTTTTCTGGTACAAAAATGACCTATGGGTGTCACTGTTCTTCCTCCTCTTCAGATTAAGCTTCCGGTGAAAAGTACCTTTTCTCTGCTGAGGTCTAATGACTTTTGCTGTGTTTTGTTTCTGTCCACTGTCCAATTTCATACCTTGTTTCAGCCCAACTTATTTTACCCCAGGCTTCTTTACACTGCCGTGGTGTTGGGAGTTAGATATTTCTTGCTTGCTTGCTTGCTTGCATCATTCATCATATCTTACTTGCTATATCTGTTCGAATCAGGTCGTGTTTTCTCCCAGCTTGAAGATAACAGTTCACATGGTCCGGTAAGTCAGCTCACTGGTCCAGTCTACACTGGGAAGAGGGGGTGCGCAGCGGCCACGGGACTCCCTCTGCCGGTGTCAGCTGGCTCAAGCGGGCACGACCTCCCGCTCCCTAAACCTTCCTTTGGCTTGGCTGGATGTCTTTGTCTTGAACACTGAAATCAGAGTATCTGCTGATCTGAAGGCCGGGTCTGCATTTTGGCAAGTTGAGTTGGCTCCTGCAATCAACAGTCCATTTCGAAATTTACGTTTCCAAAATGTGCACTTAGAGATGGCGCTATAACTGCCCTCATGGGCAAATATTCCACCCCGAAAACCTCAGAAAGCTGCTGGGCAGTCATACCCCACTGCAGTTTTCTCTTCCTCAGCCAGCTCTACTCATTTAGGGCATTTTTACTGGTTTCTTACCTGCTACGTCTCTGCTTTGTTCCAGGAGATCTCCTGAAGTTCAGAGTTAACGATATCAATGCAAAATCACACAAAATCATTTCATATTTTGTTGGCTTTTCCTAGCTCTTCATGTTCCAGCTTTTGCGTGGCCTGGCTTACATCCACCAACAACACATTCTTCACCGTGATCTGAAACCCCAGAACTTGCTCATCAGTTGCCTTGGCGAGCTCAAATTAGCCGACTTTGGTGAGTCACAGTTTGGATACTGCTAATATATCTGCTCAGACCGAAACTTTAGCATGCATATAGATCTGTATCCATAGCCAATTAAGGCATAGAAGCATAACCTCTTACTGAACTTCAGGAAACTATTTCTGTGGTCAGTCCAGCCTTTCTTGCATTTATACTGATAGGTGCAAAGAATATCCTCATTTAAGTCAGAGCAATTGCTGGCACATAAAACTGGTTCAAGAGAATTGAGAATCAACTCCTCTCTGTTCAGAAAATAATGTAACATGTAGAGTCCACAGCAATATGCTGAACCAAAAGGCTTTCTCGGCATTGGTTTGGGATGGCTGCTTCAGTCACAAATGGTAAAGCCCTGCAAAACAGAGCACGTTGCTTCATCTGGTCTGCCCCAGAGGTATTTTCCAGACACGCTTCCTTTGTCAATTGCTTGTAAACTGCACAGGGATTGCTTGCATTTAAAGATCCCGGAGAAAATTATTTCCTATTTCAAATTATTATCATCTAAGTGTTGTACAGGGAGAAGGACTGCCCTAACACAGCAATCTTTTTGTTTGTTTGTTTGTTTTGCAGGCCTTGCTCGTGCCAAGTCCATCCCCAGACAGACATACTCCTCTGAAGTGGTGACACTCTGGTACCGCCCTCCTGATGTGTTGCTTGGAGCTACAGATTATTCTTCTGATCTAGATATCTGGTACTGACCAATTTCAAAGCATCTGGGGTCCCTTGGGAAAAATAATCTTTATCTTAATTAAATTAAGTCAACCAAGTTACAGTAGATGCAGTTGTAAGTAGAGAAAGGAATTAACACCTGTGAACAGAAAATGTGTGAGCAGTGGAAAGTTTTGTAGTGCTGGGTTCATAGAAGTTTTTGGGAATGATGTCACTACATCTCAGCTGTGGCTTTCTATAAACCTTATCTGATAATATTTGTAAGATATGTACATCTCAGTAACATTTATGAAGCGTTTTCAGGTCTTGCAAGAGAACACCTTTCCTTAATGCACTTACTATTTTGTATCTATGTGGTCGGCTGAGTCAGCGGTAGCTCTCTACAGCAATGGCCTTGTGAACAAACAATGGATCCGCAACTGCACCAGCAATGACTTTGGCCTTGGTAGCAAATCGTGGCGTTAAACGTTTTCTGAATGGGTCTGGAGATAGAAAGGTGTCTGAGATTTTCATTATTTCTGTGATACTTTGTCCTTTTTCTCAAAGAACTTGGCTCAGATGCACTCTGCACTTCATACTGGATAAAGTCTGTGTTCTGTTAAAGTCTTGTTGCCTTATGAGCTGTATCCCAAAACCTTAATGTGGCTGGGAATTACAGGAAACAAGCTGCACATTAGCAGAGCTGAAGGGAGAGGGGTCTTTAAGAGCAGGCAGAAAACAGGAGAGGGGGAGGGCTTCACAGACGTCTCACTGGTCCTTATGGGCCAGCTTGGATGTGTAGCTGGGCGCTAGGGTTCATCTGCTTTCTGGCTCACTTCTGCACCAGCCTGAGCCCGCTTCCAGCAACACAGTCCTGACTTACTCATGGACAACATGCAGCTCATGAAGTTGCAGGAGACCACCCTTACTCTGGGCAATTTTACATCTGTAGATAGTATTGCTGCTTCACCCTTTCTTCAGACCAGTTAATTTTCTGCCTGTGCCTGTCACAGCAGGACTTTTCTTAACCAATCTGCAGAGTCAAAGGCTGGGACAGGGTGAGAGCACAGCAGGCTAAAGAATATGTAAGAGGAGGGCTGGTTAAGTTTACAAACAGCAAAGCTCCAGATCTTCTCGGGCTGTATCCCACTCCAGAGATCTGTGGTTTATCAGAGACTCTGATGGCCTAAGTCTGGAGGGCAGTTCAGGGAAACAGAGTTTTTAGTTTGTTCCCTTCCCTAGGCCTGCTGCTAGTTTAATTGCTTCAGGATTTCTCCAAGGAGGAAACCCTTGCTAAATTCTAATGGCTTCCAGCTGCTAAGCCAGTCTAAATAGTCCTGTCTTTTCTCCCCCACTGCCTCTTACCTCTCCCCTCCAGACAGTCTCTCAGGAACGTCTGCTGAATTTGAAGAAGCAGCCTGCCTAGCAGTTTGGAGGGTTTGTATTAGACAGATGCTGGTATAAGCCTGGGGTTTTTTCCTGAAAGTTGACCCTTGTCCAAAGCCCTGGCTATGCACAGAAAGCCTGACATTTCTGCCTGTGCAAAACCAGCATCCCCACTGCATAACTCTGCTCTAGTGTAATGAATAGCAACCTAGGAGTGGTATACAAGGATCCCATCCAGCACTCTGACCAGCTCTAACAGCACAGTACTCTCAGTGCCACTGAACTACATTCACACTATGGGCACCTTTGTTATAACGCCTCCTTAAAATAACAACATTCAAAGTGTTTGCCCTAAAGAAAGATGTCACGCTGAGAGAATAGAGAGTACCTCAGTGAGCTCTACTCAGTAACTTCCTCTAACAAGAGTCATTTATTATCTTGATGTACACTGCATTTAAGTTCAATTTTTGTCTATTAGGAAATAATGTGAATTCACACAGATGTTACTTGTCTATTGGGAAGAAAGGAAAAAAAACCCTATGTCTTTTGGATGCTGCAATTTACATGAAGGCAGGTCAGAATGCCCTTGGTAATGGCATGAGACAGTGGGTGTTAAAGCCTTGGTTTAAAGAAACCAATTATAACAAAATAAAACATTATGGCAATTCATGCACAGTGTGCTTGAGCAGCAATACTGTCAGTGGGAGGCACATGGGAAGTGAATGAGGCCTTCAACAGATGAAGAAAGAGAGGTAGGAGACTCGCTCACTCTTGGACTAACTAGAAAAGCTGCTTTAATCTCTCTGTATCTTTTTTCTCTTTCTTTCTCCCTCCCTATCTCTTCAGGACTTTAGAAGATTCAATTAAGGGATTTCAGGGAGATTAACATTTCAGGGAGATTACACTGCATATCAGAAATACTTTTTTAAAAAAACCCAAAACACCACCAAGTTTTTTATGCACATGCTGCACCAGTAGCTGCTAACGTCATGGGTGCCTTAAGTCATGTGTTCTTTTCAGTCAGTCTTTCCATGTGTAATCTTCCATTAAAAAAAGAACCCCAAAACAACACAGGAATCTTCCCAGGTAGATTCATGTAGAATAGGAACTCCCATGCAGTCATTTAACATGGGCCTGCCAGGCCCACTACGGCCCTCTCCCCAGCCTGGTTTGCATTGCCCTGCTATGCTAAACTTGGAGACAGAGGCTAAGGGCTCCACTGTACAGACCACGCTCCGTGAGGAACAAGAGAAAGGATATATTTCTGGTTAAATACAAAATTGCAATCTCCCAATGCCAGAAAAACTGTGGAGAGGGAACTCTGGGATGCCACAGAGATACCTTAGATCTTAATCCTGATGAAGTTCTCTCTCCACTGTGTGATGCATCGCTGCAGGCTGAGCAGTAAGCGCAGTGTTCAAACCCGCCCCAGGGATTGCAGGCAGATGCAACCGTGCTGTCTGAACCAGCTCTGTTTATGCTCACTAAATATCCCTATAACCAGTTATACCTTTCCTATTGCTTTAGCAGTCACTGCCTTGATTCGTGTGTATATCTGGGACATGCTGAAACATCATGTCTATGCCTCTTCCTGAAAGACCCCTCCCTCTGCCATAGCTCTTCCCAAGGCAGCTCTATGGGACTGAGACCCTTCGAGAGACGTGTAGACTTGAAGGGGTAAGATGACCTGGAAATTAATGTCAGAAGGGTAAGAAGGAAAAGGGGAAACACAAAAACAACACTAGGTCTGAATCTAAATTTAGAAATATTTAAAAGTTAATGTTTTCGAATCATCCTCATTACTGTCAGAGCAGTAACTGTAAATCCTGTATGCCAGAAGGAAAGCTGAGGCCTCTACTGAAAGGCTAATATGATGACTAGCACTAGTTTCCAAAGTCAGCTAGACAAAAATACCTGGGAAAGCAGGAGGGTGCCCATACATCAGTTGTTCTACGTACTTCTGGGTTTTGTTTTTTTTTTTAAAGAAAAGCATATTTCATCTGGGAACACACAGAGATAGAAACAGTCATAATTGTCACTGATGAATCAATGCAGTATCAAGCAGGCATTAAAGGCAGACGGTCAGCTGAGTCTTGCTACAGGAAACAAAAAGCCCTTCCTTTCCAGCAGTGGTGGTTGCTCTGATAGTTTTGTCTTTATTAGAGACACTGAGGTTTAAAGGCTTCCAGAGATAATGGGAATAAACCAGGAATACAAAGGAGAGCTCTACCAGAAGGTGCGTTTGTAACAACCCGTAAGTTGTTCCTTTCCTCAAACTGACAGCTTGCCCATTAGTGAAAAGACTGTTTCATTAGATTTGAATTTTTGAACTCTTTGCTCATGAGTAATTCTTAGTACAAGCTAACTGAATTTAGGATCACACTTATAGGGCACTTCCACTGTTAGTAGCCCCTTTTCCTTAGTAACTGCTGTGTACCTCCAGCTGTGTCCCCAAATCCTCAGTGTCTTAAATTCAATTTAGGAAACAGCACAGCCAGCACTGTTCATTAGAAAGGATCTCTGTAGAAGGTCTAGTTGCATTTGTCTCATTTGGGGGCTTTAGGGAGTCCACACAAAGTTTCTGCTGTTGCCAGTCTAATAGTCATTTCTAGCTAGGATATGAGAACCCAGACTGGGTGAATGTCAAGATCATTTACTCCAAAAACACATAGAGCTGATTCTCTTCTCCCTACAAATCAAGAGTACCTAAATTGCTTTGACCTTATACAGTTAAACTTATGCAAGGGAATCAGTGGATTGCAGCAGGCCCTGTGGTTGCAAAATAGAGTGAGCCATTTGGGAATGTACATCAGCTGTGAAAACAGAGGGTTGGTGTGACACTGGTTTCAGTTGAATAAATCTTTGGGCTCCAGAATAATATCCACTGATGTGGGTAGCGCTGTGGAACACACAAAAAAAATCTATGATGTCGCAAAAGCTGTGGGTTAAGTTTCATGATGCCTGGACCCTGTAAGAGCATATTAGACAAGTAAGGAGCTCAGCTCACAAGACCCAAGGTTAGGGTACAGGAAGCTAAGGGAAAGTGCAGCAGAGGTGTTTCTGAAAACAGCATTAGATACGGATCTGTAAACAGGCTTGGCATCACCTGACGCGCAAGGATGACCAAAATGAATCCTGCAGATGAGTTGCATATCAGGCTTTCAACTGACCACAGCCAGGTGAGAAAACCATCTACAGTATTGCAAAAGCAAGGTGCAAGGGGTAGTACGGCAGCACAGATGACCAGAAGGGATTGCTAGCTGTAGCTCAGCGGGTGAAAATAATACTTTCAGAGTCTGTTAGACAAAGCTGGGTTTTCAACATTTGAGGTTAAAGGACTCAAATTTGCTCTAACCAAAGAAGATTGAGATTGAAACCTGAAAACTTGGGATGGAGTTTAGTGAAAAGACAGAAAACCTAGAAAAAGTTTGGAGGAAAAAGATTGAAAAGTGAGCAGAGTTTTACACTGTACAATAAGAGATGGAAATACTTGCCAATAGGTAAGTCTACCCTGATCACAACTATCTCATTATTATTGTCAACAGGACTAATCCACCTTAGCAAAATTAAGCATTTTTTGCAGGGTTTGGTGGGGTTTCTTTTAAGCTGGCTGGTTTGCTTTGGCACAAGTGCAGTGCAGGAGATGGATAGCATAAAAACAAGCATATTTGAACTTGCTGTTGTCACCAAGATCTTTATGCTATGAAATCTTGCCTTCAGTTTTCCACTGAAGAGCTACTTGTTTCTGAAGGAAAAATTGCTCTAGTGGTTAGTGCCTCTGGGTTCTTTCTGCATCTAATGAATCCTTCAAGCCAAAAAACTGTGTAGTAGTTCCCTGTTTATTTTTCCTACTGTTATCAGTCCAATTTTACACGTTTTTCTCATGGAAAAGAATCTAGTGTTCCACAGGCTTCTGCCATGACTGTCTCTTTTAGATGTGTTTGTAACAGGATAAATCGAAAGAGACCTGAAACAAATTGTTTGGTGCTGGAAAGAAAGATGGTGCTTAGTGGGTTTCTTTACCAAGGACATCACCTGTTTTGTCTTGTTGGTGAAGGCTGGGGTTTTTTTAGTGGATGGTGCTGATAAGAAAAAGAAGATGGGAAATGACTTGTGTGGAACTTTGCTTTGTTTTTTTTTTTTAAATCCTGGAGGGATGTGAATGTGACAAATCTCTAGGCTGCTCCCGTCCCATTTGATTTGTCAGCTTTTTAATTCAAGTGTTTTAGTCTGTAGGACTTGGATGAAGTTAATGATACTACATACAACTTGCAACAAGGGCCAGTTGTAAGTGCTTAGAACAGCACTGCAAGACCAGGGATGTGTAAGATGGCTCTTCTCAAAGGAAACCTTCCTCACTTCCCACAGTCGGCGGGCTTTTTCATAACACTACATCCTGCCTACCACCACACTGTAGAAGTATATGAGCCTTCGCTGAAGCCTGTATTTATTTACACATATACAGACACCCCACGTCCTGCCTTGCTTCATACATACACCCCCACACACACACTCTCTCACTAGATGACATTAGTGGGTATACAACACCTATGCATCAGACTGGTCATTTTCAGACTTGAACTGCAAAATACGTACAGTTTACAGATTATATCAGGATTTCTGCATTTACAAATCAGGATTTCTAAATTTCCATTCCAACAATTCTCTCTTTTCCTTTCTCCCCTACCCATCCCAACAATCATATTATATATGTCATGTATGCGAATGAGTTAATATCTTGGGTTTCTTGCAGGAGTGCAGGCTGTATATTTGTTGAAATGTTCCAGGGCCAGCCAATATTTGCAGGAACTTCTGGTACTCGTGAACAGCTGGCAAAGATCTGGGCGGTGAGTAAAATATATTCTGAAATGGGAGAGAAAAAGAATCTGTTGCTCCAGCCCCCTACTTAATTTTGAAGTCCTAAGCATAAGTCCTGAGAATAGCAGAAATAATTTGGTCCATCTGCCAAATTCATCAGAGACTTTGTAACCCATTTTATATTTGGCAACTTTCTTACAGACACAGGAGTAAATCAAATGACTTTTCTTTGATGTTTGTCATCTCATCAAAAATTTAAAGCCAATTAAAGTGACATCAAATTGAAGAAGGCATAAAAGGTGTGCAGGTACTGCAAATTTTATTTCTTCTTGTTAAATCCTTTACTTACTGTTGGATACAGCATACCATATTCTCACAAAGGAGTTCTAATACTGCTCTTAAACTACCTTGAAAATGGCAAGACCCTGAGGTTTTTCAGAGATCCTTCTTCATTTTAACTTGGAACATTTTGTATCATCCAGTTTATGGTGCAGCCCTAGAGACTGCTTTGGCATAATGGAAAGTGTGAAATTACTTTATAAAGGCAGCAGTGAGTGAGAGCAGACATATTCAGGAGCCTCTTAAGCCATTTTTTCTGCTGGGGAAACTGAAACATAGAGCCACATCCTTAATGTGGCTTGGTAGCATCGAGGCACTTACTAGTGGGTTCTGTGTGTTCCATGCTGCTCACTGCTGACACTGTTACTGACTCTTCAGGAAGGTCAACCTATAGATTCCTGTAGGGTTTTGCTGTAGGCATCTGCCCTTTCGCATCTCCTCTCAGGGATATACTCTTCTGCATAGACTATTTCCCAAACGTGGATTTTTGAAGGAGAAAGTACAGAAAACTGAAATTTGGAAAGTGGTAAGAGAGGATTTTATAGCTTCAAGTCTATGTAAGTCAGATTTTTCCTTCTTAATCCCTTCATCCAGAAACACTCCTGCCTGGTAGGGTTTTCCTCTCTGCTTTTAGCTGGAATGTGATAAAAAGACAGACAAGTGGGTCCAGTTCTTAGACTTGAATTCAGGCCATTTAAATAAATGCGGAATTTTTCTTTCACAGAGAATGAAAAAAAAATTATTATTGAGGGAAAAAGAAATAATCCATACTTGGCCAATTAACAGGGTTCAAAGCCAGGGCAGGGTCCAGTTTCCCAGAGTGTGAATGAAGGGTATCCTTCCACTTACGGCTCTGAAATCTCTGGATACATTTCCTGTGGTTTTGCAGTTGGAGGGTTATAGCCCTATCGTCATTTCTCTGGTATTATAACTAATACCGTGATTAATAGGATTTGTGCTATAGAAGGCAAAAAACCCGTATTTAAAAATCATGAGGAAGCTTTAAAAGCCATGAAATAATTAGTGCCTTTCACAGAAGGTTTTATGTTATTATACAGCCTGGAATGAGGCTCTGTGTTAGGCCAAGATTTCAAAGCTCCTTAGAGGCTTTCGATGCCTAACTTGAGATATTTTGTCAAGTGTAAGGTTCAGAACAGGGATTCCTACTGGTTTCTAATAGTCAGTTCCTTTCATGTACTAATAATAGAGGCACACTGCACTGATTTACAGGCTGTCTGCATTTGTGTGCATGAGTCCGTATCACCCAGCACGCTTGTCTCCACATACGACTGTTGGTTCAAACACCATATAGGTATATAGCTGGAAAATCCAAATTCTGTGAAATGTCTTTGTCCTGTTGAATCATCAGTACTGACCAGCTGTCATTTCACCAACATTTCTTCTAGAGGCAAGTGCCACCTTAAGCAGTCTCGATCCCCCATCCTATTCCTGGCTGCTCATTCCTGCTCCTGTGTCACCCCTCACAAGTGGGGCTACGTGAGCTGAGGAACCTATAACTTGGTTTTCTCCCTAGGTTACTCTAAATGAGAACAGTCTATTTACCCAGTTCATCATCTGATGAACAGTAGCACTAATGAGCAGTTGTACTAATGAATGGATGATGCAAGAGCAGGACCAAACAGGAAGGGGACGAGGAGCAAGGAGCTACTTAAGCCGGCAGTGCTGGTTATGGAAGTATGGCTTGAGTGAACACAAACTGCAGTGTCTCCAGTTCTCTCATGGCATGGAGAGTAAGCAAACCTGACAAACTTAAGATCTATCATTCAAATTTCAAGAGATCAGGCATAGGTTTTGCATTCAAAAACTCCGTCTCACTGATTAACATTGTGCTGCAAAGGACTTCACGTGGGCTGGATTAAGCTGCAGCATGCCGACAGTGTGCTTCTGTGGCCGAGCCGAACATGTGACAAGTGAGAAATGAATGAGTACAAGGCTTCTCTACATAGAATCATAGAATCATAGAATGGTAGGGGTTGGAAGGGACCTCTAGAGATCATCTAGTCCAACCCCCCTGCTAAAGCAGGTTAGCCTAGAGCAGGTTGCACAGGAATGCATCCAGGCGGGTTTTGAATATCTCCAGAGAAGGAGACTCCACAACCTCTCTGGGCAGCCTGTGCCAGGGCTCTGTCACCCTCACAGTAAAGAAGTTCCTCCTCATGTTCAGGTGGAACT
>VZSC01018861.1:108451-153752 GCA_013398225.1 Steatornis caripensis
CAGAATGAGCCGTTCCATCACCTTTCCAGGGATGGAGGTGAGACTGACTGGCCTGTAGTTTCCTGGGTCCTCCTTCTTGCCCTTTTTGAAGATTGGAGTGACATTGGCTTTCCTCCAATCCTCAGGCACCTCTCCTGTTCTCCACGACTTTTCAAAGATGATGGAGAGTGGCCTAGCAATTACATCCGCCAGCTCCCTCAGCACTCGTGGGTGCATCCCATCAGGACCCAAAACAAAACATGACATGAAACATAACACATAATTTCCCAATAAAACTAAGCAAAATCAGCTAGGTTGATTTTTTCAGCTGGTTCGTCACAGGAGAAGCAAGCAGTTAGAGGGCAGAGAGGGGACAATGACTTATACCAACTTAAAGCACTGGCTGAAATATGGGCATTGTAAATATGTTCCTGGATGAAACCATGCCTCTTCCAAAGTGGTCTGAACTGAGCTGCACCAGTACCTTTCACTATAGTAAAAAGTGCCTGCTTGGGGAAGCATGGCAGAATAGCAAGTATAGAGAAGCTATTTTGCTTTGTCTGATGGCAGGGACCAAAGAGTTAACAGCTAGATTTAGGGTGGATACACAACAGATAAAACAATCCCCAGAGTATAATTAATTTCAATTAAATGAATATAACTCATTGTCTGATGTGGCAAGGAATCTCATTAAAGGTCCAGAGGGAAAAAAAAGGAAAAAACCTCCCACCTGCCCATTACCTTGGAAATTCAAAACTAGGTCCAAATTCATGGGTTGGAATAGAATCTTTTGTAAAGACAAGACTCAGAGAAGAGAAATACAAATCCACATTCATATGACATTCAGTGATTGGTGTTCTGAATGCATTCATACCTCAACTCAGCAAAATCTAAGTATTTGCTGAAAACCTTGTGTAGCAAAGTATAAGCATGCACAAATAACTATTTTCCTAAATTCTTCACCAAACAGAGGCAGAATGCCGAGCTGACCCTGGAGAGTACGATTTTACTATGTACCGAACTTCCCCTGCTCCCTCTGATGCCTTTAGGACTGACGCCCAATGGCTCACAAGAAACCCTGGAGAATGAGGACTCAGATGAATGCAGGGATGGCACTTCAGAACACACACGTGGGTTTTCAGTGCAGAATAGTTTAGAGGTTTTGCTGTGGCTTCCTGGAAAACTAAGGGGGTAGGAAAAGGGAGCAAATTCTGGATTCAGGTTCAGATTCCAACACGTTCTTTCCTGCACACACAGAGTTTGCTTTGGGTAGATCTGCCCTGTTTACATGATAGACACACGGGTCAAGAATTCATCCTTGTCCAGAGCTGTCAAACTACCCTCGGCGTGAGCCACCTTCCAACATACGTACATGGCTGAACGCTGCAAGACACCTTTTCTTTGGGAAGGTTTCAATCTTCCAAGACTGATTTGGGCAGCTTCCAAGACTGATTTTACAGGTAAGCAGAGACAAGGGTCATAACCCTTGGTCTTTGCTGTGGTGGTCTGAGTCCATAAACAGTTTGGAAACACGGGCCACAGCAAGCCATCCTAGCTTGCTTCCCCCAACAGACCACCGTGCTAATATGTGCCAGCCCTGAGATGAAGTCCCAGCTTGTGGCTGTCTTCTCCAGGTAGCTGTAATTGTCCTCACAACTGTTTCCCAGCTGCGGGTGAGAAAAGCAATCAGGTACCAGACACATAACAACTGCAACATCGAGGCTTTATATTTCTTCCTTCTTTAATGAATTTTTTTACTGATGCCTGTTTTCTTGTAATCTTATCACAAGCTTCTGTAAGGCCAAGTCTCCTATATCATAGTTCTCAGCTTTCATTTTAAGCAAAAGGAATTGTCTATCATATGCAAAGTGTAATTAATGTGAGACAAATCTAATGTTGGAGAAGAGGAAGTGAGTAAAAAACCCTGTCATTTTTCATGTTAATATTTCACCATTTTTTAAGGAAATCTGATAATTTTGGGAGGTGTCTGGATGATAAGCTTTGAATGCTTGAAATTAGCAGTGCTGTTTATAGTACCATATCACATGCTGTGAACTCTTCTTAAATATGTGGCTTTACCTCTTTAGCACAACTCATCCATATCAATAGGCACAAGGCACTTTGCGTGTGGCAAGTAATAATAACCCTAAACATCTGCAACTGTAACCGGCACAGAAATCCAGATATGCTTGATCTCACACATTTCAGCAACTAAAATGAGGTTGGAGGAGGCTTCACTGGCCCAGACTCTGCTCACTGAGGACCTACTTCTGAAGTCCACAATTCACAGTAAGGACCAAAGACACTGCTGAAGCTCTGGACCCTCAGGATGAGACACTGGACTGCTTTCTAGCACCTGCCAGTAGACCTGTCTACCAGCTTTTCTTTTTCACCTCAGGATGGTAGGCATTTCTGTCACAGCTCACAGCCTGTGCTGCCACTGAGCATATCAGCTGCTGTCAGTGCAAGTGGGCAGAATAAGTCCCCAGTGCATCTCTGGCACAGGAGGACATCTTCAGTGGTGAAAGAGGCTGAACAATGTGACCCCTGGGCTGGCAAATGCGTGCAGAAGGGGCACCTGGCAGTGAAGCCGCATACACCTTCACTGATGTTCCCAGCAGCAACGACATTCAGTCTCAGCACGACCCTTTCTGCTATAAAACCAACTGTTAAAATGTCAGTGTCCTTTACACGCAGAGGCAGATCCAGCACCAGCCAGGGCGGTGTGAGTCTGTGCTGGTTTACAGTAAAGGCCACAGTCTCTCTCCGTCGAGACCGATTCCTCCAGCTTCACCCCAAGGCAGGGTACTGGCAGACAGAGGTTATTGCTCTTCTCGCTCTCTTTCTTCTTTTGCTCAGGTATTGGGAGTTCCAACTGAAGACACCTGGCCAGGACTTTCCAAGCTCCCCAACTATAATCCAGGTAGGATTTAACTCACGAGAATGCCAGATTTTTCCTCAGAGCCACTAGCCACTTAATTTTTGGGTCAGTAATTCTCATTATGAAAAATCCTGTGCTTCGGTGTTACTAAATCCCTTGAGCTACTTAACAATAGTGTTGTTGTGGGACCTACAACACTGGAATTGGCCTAGGCTACAAGCAAAGGTACACGCGTGGCAAAGTTGCCTCACTGAGTATGCGCATATGAGCACTGGGTATGTGTTAAGCTGATGGAAGATTTCATTGCTGCGAGTGCTGACAACGCAGTTAGTCTCCACTCCTCAGTGCAAAGGACCAATGTGTCCTGGTTTAGACTGGAGAAGTTGACAGGTACCTAGAGACACAGTTTATCTGAACTCTTCTTATTTTTATGGAGATTGGTTTGGGGGCCTTTAAACCTCAGCTTTAAAGGTCACTGTCCCTGATTTTGATGTGGGCAATGTGAGAAATCTGTGTGATTTATAAAGCTGGCTTCTTTTATTTCCACATGGGCTGGTAGAGAAGTCTGGGTCCTGGACTTCAAAGGGCCAGTTGTCTCTTATTTTGATGTGGGCAGGTTGAGAAGTATGCTTTGAAAAGCTAGCTCAGTCACTCTCCCTCTCCCCCCCTCTTTCTCCCCCTTTCTCTCTCTTTTTGTTTAATGTTTTCTCTTGGGAAAATATATTCAAGTGTCAGTGAGGGGGAAATGATGAGCACCAATTCTCAGCCTCTCAGCAGGATCATTCTCTAAGAGGAATATAAAAGTGAAATATTAAAAACCTTAGAATGTGAAATCCACCCATCTACAATCTAGCCATTCTCTCTCACTTGTACCCTAGGAGAGTGAGTGGTGGGGGGAGCCTGTCTATCCAGAAGGGGGGAAAAAGAGCAGGGGGGAGAGGAGGAGGGAGAAGACGTGCTTTGAGCGAGAGGTTTACAGGTTTAGTAGAGCATAGTAACGTCTTTTCAAAGAAGTGGGTGTTGCTCTGTGACCCAGTCCAAGATGCCCCTCCTTTGATTCTGGTGCATGAACACTAAACAGCCTCCGTTTTCACATGGTAGCCACGACTGGCTGCACAATAACCTGGTCTCACAGCCGAAAGGACTGGAATCCTTTACACAATTAGCTGAGACACATTAATCAAACCAGCGTGAAATGGGAATGTGTCGCTGTCCGCAGCAAGTTTAATTTGGATAGGGAGCAAGCACAGAGCAGACAGCTGGAGGAAGCACTTTCTTCTCTTAAGTTGTTGAAGGCTTGGCTGGGTAGTCTACAAGTTGGGAAGGGTAGTCTGGCAGGAAAGAAATGCTTGTATGTGGGACAAACTGATCACAAAGAATTTTTTTTATTCCAGTCATCTGCTCACAGAAGGCCAAAAACTCAGTGACGATGATTAGGTAGCCCAATGCTATATAGAGGGACAATCTAAAAGTGCAAGTATTAAGGCTACGCTAGCAAAGAAACTAATATAGACAACAGATAATGTGTGAGAGCCCAGAACTGCCCTGAGCTGTGTAGCTCTATTTTGTCTGAGTAGCAGTGCCGTCCTCTGCTGCTGTGCAGGGTGCCAGTGGCAGGGCTGGGAGGGAGAGGACAGGCACCTAGGCAGCATGGAACTAGCTTCAGTAAAGACAGGTCTAGTCATCATAAGCAGTTTTCAAGTTTGAGTTGCTTTCAGGCTTGACAGAAAGTTTCTCTAATGGACTCCAACAGAGCAGAATTTACCTGTGCTGTGATCCTGTGATGCTGATGCCTTTTGTGTCTGGAGCAGACAGAAATGCAGGAGTTAGAGGAGACCTTCCTGTGGGAGCAAACACATGGGAGAGGGGTGCTGAGCCAGTGTTTGGGGCAGTAGGTGTGCCAGCTGGACAGGCAGCATCCCTTTCGCCTCCTCAGAGCCTGCCTAAGGGGCTCCAAGCTGCTCCAGGCACATACTGGAAACAAGCACTTAGCTCACACCTGGATTGTACAAACCAGTCTGGATAGAAGAAGGGTAGTCATATAAGGTTGGACTATTTGCCCTAGTCATGAACTAAATCAAGTCAGTTTTTGATGGGGCTGCTGGTAAGAAGGCAAATTAGGCTCTTTGTTTAAAGCTATTTGCTATTCACATGCTCCTGTGCACCTCCCCTCTCTTCCCTGAAGCACAAGTGCAGTTTGCCCCCCCAGGACACGCTGAGCTGAGTAGAAGCTGTGGAGTCTACCTGAAAAAATCTTCTCTCTTGAGGTTATTTCCAGTACAGTTGTGTGAATCCGAGTGCCCGGGATGGTTCTGATAAGCAAACAAACTCTGGAGCGCTTCCCCAAATCCGATGGCTTGAATGCTTTTAGCTAGTCTTATTGATGTTCCCAGTGAGTGCAGGCAGCAAACAAACAAACAGGTTCCAGCCCGAGGCAAGGAACGAACACGAGCAAAACAAAGCACTGAGGTGTGATCCTATTCTCATTGAAGTTGATGGCAAAACTCCCACTGGATTCAGCAGTGTAGGCTTGGCCCCAGACTGAGGTTGTTACTGGAAGGGTTCCTGGGACGGGTGGGTTAGTAGGAATCTTTGAAATGAAAGCTGAAAACCTTTAGATGTTTTCCTGTCACTGCTGTGGGCTTGAGTGTATCCTGCTGCAGAGCCTGGAGAGGAGATAAAGCATGGGCGGCGGGCTCTGTGAGCCAGGCACACACAGGGCAGTTGGAGGAAGAGCAGCATCCCTGCCCCTTCTATGGGCAACTGGCAAGGGATGAAGCATGCAAAGTATTTGTCCACCCTATGCCCCTCTGTCTTCTTGCAGAAAGAAGTTCAGAAATGGGCCTCACGCCCTTTGCCAACAGTTTGCCAAAATCTCAACCTGTGCCTGACCCCAGGTGAACAGGAAGGACGGGTGAGCAACAGTTCTGCGGCCAGCCCTGCAGCTTGGGATCTCCCCACTCTCTGCAGGAGGGACACTTGGGGTAGGGAATTACAAGCAGCTGTGGGGCCTGACAGTACGGTTTTGCCCCAGCCCCGGCTTGAGAACCGGTTCCTGCAGAACATGAAGAGTTGGGAGAGCTCCCACCCTGCGTCACAGTGCACTCGCTGGCCCTCTCCCTGGCTCACCAGGCTTAGGAGCCCTGCCCATATCGACAAGGCTTTGCCCTGTGTTTGTTCATTTGTTCTGTTCCTCTCCTTTTGCTTCCCCTGAAAGAGGCAGTTGTAGCTCTGTTAACACTATTTTTGAAAGCTCTCATGCTGTGTGAGCTCAAATCCTTGCATTAATCTACTGCTGTGTTCATTTCACTGCGCTGAAAAGCAGGGAGTTTAAATCCCCTCTAAACACCATTGGTGACACCAGAAGGCCAGTGTTTTGATCCAGCCCCATTAATGGTTACAAGTCTGAATCTAGACAGCAGGGGTCAAGGGCAGGAAAGGATTAGGAATCACAGCCCATGACATCAAGCTAGTGCTTTTGCCAAAATGAGAATACCGGAGCGCCCAATGCACCAAGTTGGTTTTTGTTTCCTTTTTCTGACATTTGGACTCCAAAGAGCGGGGAACAGTGCTTGTTTGTTTATAACACGACGAGCTTGCTACAAGTGTGAGCTTTACTCCTTGATTTATCGCCCAGGCTGACTAACGCAGTTTCCTGCGGCAGGTAGTATCATCTCACTTAGCAGCCACAGGTTTTACACTGGGCTTTTCCAGATGCACCAATGACTTTTAAATTAAGCCTCGCTTTTCACATATCTGCAGGCTTTGCTATGCTGAATGAGATTTAGAAGCTTTCCAGAGTCAACTTCTGCTCCCGAGTACCGATTTTTAGTCTCCGTTGCGTTTCCAAAATGTCACCAGCAGATGGAGGCAACAAGCAGCAGGGCTCTGGACACCAAACTTCAGTGACGTTTTTGAAAACGCACATGAAGTCTGCACTCCGAGTGCTTTTTTTTTTTTTTTCCTTCAATCGCACTTTTTATGCTGACGCTTCATTTAACAAATGGGATGGTTGGGAACTGAATTCTAAAACGATGAAATGTTTATTGTCATAATAAACTGCATGTGGCTTTGATCCCAAAGGGAAGAGCAGCACTGTAACTAACGCGCAGCGCACGCTGGCCAGGCTGCAAGGAAACTTCCTATCTGCCCTGCACTGGGCACAGCCCGCAGTTTCCAGCCGGCCGCACAGCCTGAGCTCTGCTGCTGTCCTGCAGCCACAGAGATTTCACTGATCAATCCATCAAGAGACATTTTCTCTGCGAGCCTGTAAACCCGGCCTTCATCCAGCAGCACTTGGCATCTCCTTTCTCTTCATCAATTAGGAGAGTTTAACTTCTGTCCCCTGGCTTGCTTGCCTCATTATCAGTTCATTAGCCGCTTCCACCTGGGTTTTCATATAGGAAGGTGTTTCCTCATTAGCACACGCTGCCTTCCATAGGGATAGAAAACAACAAACCTGAGAGCTACCTTTCAGATCTACTCCTATTGTTAAAAAAGCCAATCAATCAGCCCTACACAATCCCATCATTTTATGTCTATGTCATCATTGTAAAATGATTAAATCAGTAGTTCATCTGCTTTTTGGAATTAAATCCAAATATTCTTTATCTCTTAGCTTTAAGGAGTAGCTGTTTATGGTGTTTTACAATTTTAGCTTGGTCTTAATCTTACAGTAGAGAAAATATTTACTGCTCTGTTCTTACCCTGCTCGACACAATGGGGCCTCAGCATTCTCTAAGGGTTTGTCTATATGGGGTCAGTCAGGAGATTAATCTGAACTGATTTAAAGTGGATTAGTTAACTGCATTAAATCCTTGAGCAGAGACACACTGTTTTCTTACCCATATCTTCCATTTATAATCAAAGCTCTGTATACTCAAAGTGGCAAGTTTGGCAGTCCTCACTCAAGCAGAATTCTCCACTGAGAGATGTGTTTGGACAGGGACAGCAGTAGTTGGCTCACTGGCTCCTACGCTACCCCTTGTAGGTAATTATTAATCTCCATGTTATATAAATGATAGATTGAAGTCAAGACGCTTGCTCAAGACAGCAAAGACTGTAATTCAGGTATTCTTCCCAGTTCTCAGTAAGCAAGCTGATATTTCTATCTGTAATGTAAAGAAAATCCTATTTTTTCTTTGGAATGTTAATCTTGAAAATACACTTCACAAAAACAAGGCGACATTTCAGTTAGATATCACTGAAACATTTTGCCCTGCTGTTGTCAACTGAACGTGCATTTTTTAACTTTTATGTTAAACTCATTAAAGAATATTAGTGTTAAAAGATTTCAGTAAAGTACAATATTTAAGTAATCTTGACATTTGTGTTAAATATTAAAGGAAATTGTATTCAGCAGTATTCTCATGGAATGTTTCCATCTCACAAATCAAAATTTTCTGGCAGAAAGTTACATCTGAGAGTCTTTGGCCAGCTCTGTGAAGAGGTAAAAATTTCTACCTCATACAAAAAAAATCTTATGCCTTTCCAAACCATTCTTAAAATTCTTTTCCTTCTATTCTGCCTGGAAACTTTACATCTCTACTCAATATGGACAATTTATTTCTACACTTTTATTACAGTCAAGGGGGCAAAATGAAGGAAAGAGGATTCAGAGGAAATGTTGTTAGTGATCCAAGAGGAATGTTCTGCCAGAGTTAATCTTGGTGACTGATTTGGGAGGGGGCTATTCAAGATACTAATACATAACTTCTATGTATTGGTGATAATTCCAATGCTCTGCTACCTAAACAGTCATGAATCCCATCCCAGGTTATATTGCCATTTACTGCTTTAGCAATTACCTTAGCGTTTGGGTGTAGGAGAACACTTCAATGGTGAACTGTTACTTACCCTGTGATAGACAGATTTAACGACCTGTTTGCCTGGCTTAATGGTGAAAGATTGCTGCTGGAAAGGTTAAGTGCTGAAAGTTCAGTCATTTGCACCTATTCAAATTGTCTGTACATCAGGTCAGACACTTAGTGATGGAGCCCCTGGGCCTGGCACTCTGGAAATGGCCGCGCAGGTGAAGGCCGAGGGGAGTCCTGCTCCACCTGCAGCCGGCAGCTTCTGTCCCTGAACGATGTGGCCCTTGCTCCCAGCCAGGTGCTCTCCGACAGTGCAGCATAAGGCCCAGCTGAGCTCCGAGTTTACAGGCAACAGACCAATGGCGCTTGCCTCCTGGTGGTCTCACTGCCGTGGGGAATGCCTGTCCAGACTGCGCTGGTGGAGAGGTCTACACCACCCTTCCTGCTCTCCTTTCCATGGCTAGAGCAGCGTTCATCTCTGCTGCCAGAAACAGTGCTCAGGAAAACGTACCTGGTTAGAGATTACAGCCTTTCCGATGCAAGGAAATGTCTCTGTTGGTCAGCTCTAAGGGGAAATCTTCCAGGCTTAAGCCAATCATTCATATCTAAGACTGAGAAAATTCACGCTTTGTAAGAAAACATTTGAGGAATGTATTCCTCTACATTTTCCACAATGTTTAGAAATGTGTCCTTGACAAATGGCAACAACACCACAGCCTTCCCAAAACTGCAAACTCTGCAAAGTTACAGTCTGGTAGAGACATTTGAATCAGTAAGTACAAAGCGTGCATGAAAATGGTTAACTTGATAAATGACAAACTTGGTGAGGGATTGACAACAAGAGCAGCGGGCAAGAAGAGAGTGAGACCCAAGTGCCTTTTCTCCTTCCTGCCAGATCCGTGCGGAAAAGCCCCATGTGCCCACAGGGCAACACATGAAGCTCAGCAGCCCCTCTGTAAGCCAAGACAATTGCTGGGGATTCACGCCCACAAACCTCTTTCAGCTTCCTTCATGTAAAGGCTTTAGGGACTGATGCTGCTCTTCCTGAAGTAAAAGCTAAGACTCACGCTGTAACAGAGGAGGCCCAAGGCCTATATTCACAGATGTGAGAAAGGAAAGGGTTACAGAACTGGAACAGCCTTATTAACATCAATGCTGGTACTCACATCCTATAGCAATAATGTATATTTATAAATACTAAGATGACAGATTCTATAGGGCCCTTTGAAATTCTGAGCGTGCTTTTTTTGTAAGAGCTCAAGGAATGTTTTTTGGCTTGGTTTTCATTTAATCCTGTGATTGCATATTACACTTTCTAGAACTGGTTGCTTCCAGGAGACCTCAGAGACTCCGAGTCCTCTGTGACAGGTAAGCTACCTACAACGGCAATGTCAAAATCACCTCCGGGTTTATTTGTTTCTTTATGCAATCATTTAACTTGAAATGAGCTCTTCTGGCAAGCTCAGAAGAGCGGGATGGCTCTGTAGTAACAAGCAGATCTAATGTCAGTTAAGCAACTGATTTTGAGAGATTGCAGTAGAGGTAGGCACATAGTGGGTTTATTATTCTCAGAGGAGTCGTGATTATTCTCAGATAAGCAGTGATTCAGTGACATTATGTGCAGCTTTTTGCAGGGCACAGTTCAATTCAGAAGGTCGTACTTTCCCAGGCTCTCCTGCCCAGACTGAACACAGTCTTTGCACTGTCCCAATTTTCATTTCTAGAAACAAGCTGAAGGAACATTGCTCAACAGTGGTAAGGAAGACGTGCTAAGACAGCATTTTTACGAGACAATGAAATAATCTCGTGATCAGTCAGGAGGGGAAAATTCACATTCTTCAGTGGCAAAAAGCTGTGCGACTAGGGCCATAGTTACATACCTCAGCTTGACCAGGCACATCAACACTGCCCAATCACTCCCTAGTGTGCTAAGAGAAGGCAGTATTTTTCAAGCATATATAAGTACACACACACACACACACAATGTATATATGTATCAGTGAAATAAATAGTGTCCTAACCTAGCTCAGAAAGTCAATAAAACTGAATCCCCCCCAATACTGATTTTGAGGCACACAACAGGCTTTATAGATACGTAGGAAAACACTAGACAGGATCTGTCCTCATGATTGTGTTCATGCACAGGCCAAGAATCAAATATTCTTTGAGGATGTAACCACATTTTTCATCGCTGCTGTTTATTATCTGCTCAGCTCATCAGTTGGGATCCAGACCTGCTCGGAGGGAAGTGTGCTGCCCTTCAGAGCTGGGTTTCCCAGACGCTGTTCTGAATGGCTGAACAAACATGCTGAAGTTTTCAGCAAAGCACAGGTTACCGAAGTGCCAGCCACTGCCATGCACATCTTCAGAAACACACAAAGCTCAGCATGTCCCAAACATGCTGATTACACAGGTCTTGGAACAGAAGAAATCCTCTCTCAGCCTGAGAAAAGAAATAACTATATTCGTTGCAACTCTGCTGTACTGCACTTCTGCTTTTTGGCCATAATCCCTTAACACGCCCCTTTACGGCCCAATACTGACCGGCTGGCCCAGCGCCTCTGTGGCAGAGCTCTGGGCTGCATGTGGGCTAGCTCCAGCTCTGTGTTACAGAGTCCTTACGCCGCTATGGCTGAACAGCCGCCTTGGCATGCTTGGCTCTTGAGGAGGAAAGAGCTGCTTCATACAGACTGCTCAGCCATGACTTTCCATGGCCAATTAAGAAATCAAAAGGGAGCTCTATGCAGAGCTGAGCCACCACCGGGAAGCCTGAGGCATGGTGGGAGCACTGAACCACGTTGCTGCCCAGTGTGGGAGCCTGCAGCAGCAGGGACTGAGGGGGCAGAGGGTCTCCAGTAAGACCCTGCCGCAGCAGGACAGCCTGCGGTGCAGCTCTAGCAAGCAGCCTCAGGATGGATGCCTTGGCTCCCTGTCCCGTCCCTGCTCCCCAAGGCGGCAGGGGCTTGAACCGTTTTGCTGGAGGTGAGAATCAGCAGTTACCTACTACAGTGAGGCCCGATACCTTTTTATAAATTTGTTTCTCATGATCTCTCTCTCATTTTTTCTATGTTTTTACCTTTCTTTTTTTTACATTTTATCTCCTCAAAACCAAAACGTCAGCATGTCAAATGTCCTGTGTAGGGAGGAGGAGCACAGGGGCAGGGGTATCCCGGCGCCTGATGTCACTTGGAGGGGAAACACCGGTGGGGGCCAAGGGAGGAAGCACAACAGGCCAAGCTCTGATGGGCCTCCTGATGCTGAAACATGATCAGAACAAACAAACAAAGTAAAAGCTGTAAAACTAAATGACTATTTTTATTTGTTTCCTTGTTGGTTTGTTTTCTCTCTTCCACTTCCTTGTCCCCAGCTGTGTGCTCCTCTGGAAAGCAACCACTTGCCATTAGTATTTGCCGGGCATGGAACGTGTGTGTATTACACCTATTTTAAGCACTCATCCTGAGAAACAGATAATCTCCATGAATCCCCAACACATTTTACAACCAGCTGCAGTACTGGTACTAGGGTAGGAAAAGGGAAAATGGTATTTTCTTTAGTTTTTTAATTTTGACCTCTGGTCCGCTCAATGGGCCAGTCACGTTATCTTGTGCACTTGCATTGTCACTGTAAACTGGTAACACCAACCTCTGATATTCCAGTTATGACACGTAAAATACAGTCTCCCCAGCAGCATCTTCCTTTTTACTTACAACCTTCTTTTTACAAAATAATTTATTTTCAAAATTCCTCTGGAAACATGAGTTTGACCTGAAATCCTGGATTCATGTACTCCAACATAATCAAACTCACATGGAAAAGCAAATGTCCTGGAAAGCTATATAGCTGAGGTGACTTTATCCAGGTCCTCTGTGTCCCTCCACTGTCTCTGCCTCAAACTCTGAGAAGGGCTGAGTCAAGTTCTGGTTCCATCTTTCTGGCTTGCGCTCATCCCCTATGCTATTTTTCTCCTGTTTTCTTAGGCTGAGCAGGGTGGCAGCAGCAGAGGATTTGGCCTCCAGGATGCTTACAGCCTTCCCTCGAGGCCGCGTATCTGCACAAGATGCGCTTCATCATGGCTTCTTCAGCCGTCTGCCTCCTCAGCTCTATCAGGTTCCTGCTGGTAAGCTAGATCTCGATTTCATCTCACCTAGAAAGATCTACTTCAAGTGCTGTTTATTATGAGTTTCTTCCGTACTTTGAAAGTCTCTGCCATTCACCTGGACGTCTCTCTGTTTTCTGCCTGCCCGCCTCCCCGCTTCTGTATGCTGCAAAGTTCATATCCCGTTGCAAATTTGACAGCCTGTTTTTCTGTTTTTCTGTTTTCTTCCACTTGACCACAGTGTTAATACTTCAAGGGGTCCTGGATGGGCTGCCACCATGGCACATTTACAAAGCAGAGGTGTATATGCTTTGACAGGTCGTTTCTCCCCTATTCTGTAACCCCAGGGGCCCGGAGCTTTCCCGCTGGCTGGCTCACACTGTGTATTCGGTGTAACTCACATGCTGGTCCCTCCTGATGTCCCGAATTCCCAGCTGCTCAGCATGATGCGCTAGCTCCAATTCCCTTGGACCACTCCTGCTGCTCCCTTTTGATGTTCAGAGACAACAGCTGTTCCTTGTACCCTGCCGCACCAGTTCTGCCTTGGTTTTACCTGCTTTATTTTCTTCTTCTCTGTCTCCCTTCTATTAAGCACACAGCTGCACACATGCTGATCTGCTTCTCCTGCCCTGAGCTGACAATAAATATGGGGTCTCTCAAGCTACAGGTTCTGTTCCTCACTAGGAAAAGCTCCCTTCTATGGGGCAACAGGCCAGAGAGCCCTCGCATTCCCCATTGCCTCCTGGGCACACACTACACTGGTTAGTTTGGTGGGGTTTTTTTAAGATAGTGGCAATTAAGAAGAAGCCTTCTTGGCCTGTGTTGTCAAGCTATTTGAAAACCTAATTTCTGGCTCCTGCAACACATCCCAAGTGAAGGAGCAGCCAGCTAGCGTCTCTCCCAAACCGCTGCCCTTCAGAAGGTGCTCTGTGTGTGTATGTGCATGAGCGAGAGACATCTGCATTCCTTTTCTGTTCACCCAGCCACAGAGCACAAATCTACTTTGACACTTTTAGAAAAATGAAAAGATGGAATCTCGCAGGAGCCTGCCTGTGCCGGGCGGGGGGAGGAGGGGAGCACGCACAGCAGGAGGGAAGTTGACTTTTCTTTATACATATAGGGTTTTTTCCATGCAGAGTTTAAATTATGCCTGATAAAAGGAGTTTCGTGGATGTTTCAGTTCTTTCAAACCCTCCTGGCTTCCTCCCAATTAAATGAGGTTTGTCAAAGCCACAGGGCTCTGCTGCTGCCGGAGAGGCGGACAAGCACTTCCCGCAGTGACATCTCCAATCCCCAAGGGAGAAGATGAAAGTGTCAGTGCCAAGAGAGAGAGAGAGTGTGGAAAAAAACAGGTACAGAGACAGACAGTGTGAGAGAAAGGGAGAGAGTGAGGAGAAATAGAAGGACTGAGAAAACAGATTGGCATAATGTGTCAATCTCTCCGACACACTGCCAGAGAGGGGACAGATTCGTTTTGCCTGGGTTTATGCACCATCCCATATTTATTATCCCCCATATTGCATCGAGAAGTACCTCGTGGACAGGAAACTGCATGGCGTTATCATAGCAACCAACGTGTTGGGAACAGAATCGAAGTGCACAGGGCCAAAACAATTACATTATGATCACGCAAGACCATATTCAGGAGTGACTCATTAAGCCTGTAAAAATTAGGCAATTCTGAGTAATTCCCCACGTAGCCATCCCTGTTGCCATAATGATGTAAGACATTTGTTCTCGCGTCACTTTGTCATCACAATATTTTGGAATTTAACTGTATCATTTTAAAATTCTCATTGCTATGATAACACAGAGCAGATTTTAAATATATTCTGTTCCCACTTTGTTCTGGAGGACAGTGGCTATTAGTCCCCATCCTCAGAAGGAGAAAGTTAAAGGAGAGGGGCGAAGAATGAGCTGGAGATGAAAGGTGAAAGGAGGATGGAGTTGATCCCAAGGTGTGTGAGAGAGTAAGAGGGAAACAACACTTGAAATAAAAAAAGGCTCCCATAAGAAATTATTTTCTATTTTTATGAAATAATTGTATCTGGAACTGTCCTTCTTATAAGTTGCTATGACAAGCTGGAAGCTAGAGGATGTTTTTCAAAGGTCAATTCCTGGGAAAAAATAATTGGAGAAATCAGTGTTTCAAAGATAAGCACCCGTCCAAATAGCATGTTTCTGATTACGAAGGGGAATGCCAATGGCTAGAGGCTGGCTGCTGCCCCTGGGAAGTGGGCTCTTTGCTTCCTGGTAGCCAGCTCCTGCAGAAGGGAACAGGTTGCTGTTGCTTATGCTCATTGGGACACAAAGTGCTAGGAAAAAAAAGCAGCCCAGGCTGTAAGAGAGGAAGACTCTCTGCTGCCTGAGTGGGGGCTGCTCCACAGATGGGCCTTTCCTACAGCCGCTCGCTTCTGTGCCTCTAGTGCTAGAAGGGGCTGCTAAGGCCCTGGTTCAAATCCCACTCATCGTCTCGGTGGCCTTAATTCTACACATGCCACCAGCACCTCTGGACATAGCAACAGAGGAGAGGCACAGGACATTCTCCAGCTTCCTCCCACTATGGCTAGTAGCCTAAGAGGTGGCAGTCATGACCTTTCATAAAATTGGGGCATTTGCTGTCCTTTTTCTGGCCTAAGCCAGTCCTAAGACAGTTATCTTTGTGCAATGCAGCCCTGCACTACAGCAGCTCTGATAAAACTTCAGTCTAACCCTTTGCCACCTGCTAAAGCAGAATGTTTTCTGTCCAATTAATCACTCCTGGAAGAAAGATGAGATCCTTGAATCAAGAAAGCATGAGCTGTGCTCTCAACTCGGTGTTGGTCCTGAAGTGCAAAGGGCCTTCCGAGAAGGTATCTCACTCTGCTGTCAGACAGGTCAGACACAGTAACAATTGCAGCTTATTATTCTTAGTTATAGATTTGGTTTATTTTCCCTCTCTTTTGCCCTCAAATGCATTAGAGCAGGCTCGCAAGAAGGGAGGGTGAGCAGTGGGATTTGGGGTTGGCACAAGTGCGCTCCCAAGAAAACATACTGCAAGAAAAGCTCTGGCTGAACAACCCAGGCACATGGGCCAGGGAGGCCCGAGCTGACACCTCAGATCCTATCCCCACCGGATCGATGTCCAGGCTCAGTATAGACCTTTCTCACAGTTCAGGAGACATTTGACCTTGGGCATATGATCAGCATAGCAGTTAGTCATCAAGTCCTATTTGTGCTCTGTGAGGAGGATTGCATGTTGCATGGATGTGATCCTGGCTTTGACTAGGAGGGACTTGCTCCTTTTGGGTACAGTTGGTCTCTGACGGTTACCTCCCCCCAGCAATTCAAAACCAGTGTGCTGGATGTGATGACACTGTACTGTTTCTCCCCAAACAGCCTGCTATTCAGCTTTTCAGAGATGAGGAGGAGGAGGAGGGAGGCTTGATGTTGACAGAGCACTGTCATTTAATGCCTGTTGCATCTAATACAAAGCAAGTGTAGGCAATGAGGAGGTTAAGGCCGCAAGCCATTGCCTACCAAAAATCCCATTACTGTTGGGATTAGCCAGCGCTGGTAGATGTTATCACACGGCACGTATAAAGAAGAGCTGGCTTTCATGGACATCTTGTTTGGGTTGGCTGGTTTCCCTAGGTTCTCCTACATAGCTAAAAGTTTTATATAGTCATTTACATTTTTTTACCTCTGTGCTCTGCCATCTCTGTATACAGCAAATGGATATCCTTCACTGCAAATCAGATACAGACACCTAGAAAGTGAAGTACCCACCAGCTGAATGAGTCTGGTTTATAATTTGTCTTAATAAGGGAATAAACTGAAGTTGGTGTTAAGCAGCAAATCAGCTGTCACTCCTGAACCAGGAACAGTCTTTTCTGTGAGGTAATAAAGCAAATCTTCACTTCACCCAGGAAAAACACCCCTCACTTTACATGGCCTGATCTCCACAGTGGTGGAAGGTCGGCTTTCGTAAATATTGACAGGACACTTTGGTTCTGTATTCTGTCGTTAAGCTACCACCCTAGGAAAGAGCCATTGCAACATCACACCAGATGCGTGCCACGGGCACAGGCCTCTGGAAATGTTGCCCTGCTTAAGCTCTTCCCCGGGCGCTGGCCTGGAGCGGACATAGTGCTGGCAGGTGCTGGGCTCTGTTTAGGAGCACAGGGTGAAGGGGAAGACAGAAAAAGAAGGAAGATTTCGTTTGCTCGCTCCCCGGCTCGTGCTCTTGCAAAAGCACAACTGCCGCAAAGTTTGGCCCACATGACTTGTAGAAACAAAGTCCTACAGACATGGATCAAATGCCCTGACTTCCATTGATCTCAGGCCAGAGAATCTCTATAAAGGTCTTATTGTTCAGGGAGATGAACTGCTCTTGGGGGGAAGTGCTGTTAATACCCTTCATGGAGGCAGAAGCTATTGCATCAGCAGATGTTTTTCTGTATTTTGTCTAATTGCAAGTTGTATCTGAGGTTTCTTTGACTTCCGTTTTCCCTTTAACACTCTTAAATGCAAATCTGAGAAGATTTAGTTGTCTTTTTTGCTGTGAAAGACATCCAGACTGGAACTCCCATGTAGTCGTTTCCCATCCTCAGGTGCGCTTCTGCTTTCACCCACTTACCAGCAGAAAAGAGCAAATGGGGATGTAGTGATCAGATTTCTAAGGCACAAAAGTTAACGCTTAAGTTTGAGATTGTGACAGCAAGCAACCATGAGCCTAGGAACTCAATTAGCCTGAAAGACAACTATCTCATTATCTTTCCTAAAATGATATAAATACATAAGAATATAAAAATTTAAAATAAACTCTCTCTCTATTGACTGTCTAGATGACTGAATTTCACTGTTCAATTTCTTTAAACACCCACTTTAGTATTTATTTATTCTAAGCGTGAAGCAGCTACGATAATTAGACTGTCAGATTTGGTAAGTTAATGAGGAGTCACTGGAGTGGAAGGTTTTGCATTTGTGAGATTGCTGAAGGAGAGAAGCTCCGTGCCTTCGCTCTATCTCTTTTTTCTTTTTCTTTTTTTCCCCTTCTGCTGGGTGGGAAGGAGAGAGCTTGGCAGTGCATAGATCCATTTGAATCCTTTTGATTAGCGGGTTGCATTCCTGCCACTGTTCTGCCAAATAGTATTTTGCTGGTTGTTCCAAGAATAAGAAAAAGAAAAGAAACCGTAGATGAGATTTCTAGAAAAGAACACCTAGATTAAAGAAATCATTTTCCAAAAAAATTCAGAAGGANCCTTTTGATTAGTGGGTTGCATTCCTGCCACTGTTCTGCCAAATAGTATTTTGCTGGTTGTTCCAAGAATAAGAAAAAGAAAAGAAACCGTAGATGAGATTTCTAGAAAAGAACACCTAGATTAAAGAAATCATTTTCCAAAAAAATTCAGAAGGAACAGAGCTGAGAGAGATAGGATACTGAATTAGTTTATATTGTGGCTAACATCACAGGAGAGCATTAGGAAAGTAGCACAGTGATGGAAAAGGACCATTTTGCAGCTTTCTCTTTAACCTGATTCTTCCACAGGACAATCAGTGCTCACAGTTCCAGGAGTGAGGCTGCAACCTGAAATCTGTGACCTGTTTGCTTCTTATCGAAAAAGCCATCTCTCAGGAGGTTCAAGCAAGTTTTTGTAGAAAGCAGGGATGATTGACTAATTCTTGGGTAAGCGAGTAGTTGCCACTATCAAAGCTGCTGCCATCATCCTTAGCACATGAATTCCTTTGTGTATTGAAGGTGGAAAAACAGAACTGATACCCGGGGCTGGATGACCACATCCCAGGCTGAGGACAAAGTGCAAAATCTCACATTCAGAGAGAAGAGATCAGCAAGCCAATGGCCCCCAATGTGCAATGCTCAGTGGTATCATGGGAGGTTTGGGTTTGTTTCATCATATTCCCAAGTCTCAGACCAGTGCCCTTTCCTCTGATGCCTCTCCAGTCAAAGTATTGCTTCATTTTCCCCATTGCTTAAACTGACCAAATTACTTTATTCGCCTTTGTCCTTGTCTATTGAGTTCACATTTTATAGCTTACTTTTTTTGGTTTCACATGCAATGGAACCTGAGCAGAGCTAGGCAAAATCTCCTTAGCTCATAACATCCTTGGTTTTAATTAATCACTATTTTAATATAACACACCTCAAAATGATGCTTCGGCATCAACACTTTTCATCTCCTTTTTGTTACAGAAGACCAAAAGTTCACTTAAAATCACTGTTATTGAAAGAAATTACCGGAAAATATCCTTTTGTTATATCCTGTCTCTTTGTTTGCTTTGCGCATTTGTTAATAGCATGTGTCCAGTCAGCACCACCGGCTGGGTCTGTGCTTGCAGGGCAGTCCTGGAAACTGATCTTGAGGCCAAATTAGTTTGACTGCCTTATTGTCTGCCAAGCTAAGAGGCAACCTAGCTGTGACAGCAGGGCAAACCTCAGCTACCCATCTGTGCTTTCAAATGCATGTAGATGGCATGTACCTGCTATAGGACCAGGTCCCAGTACTCAGTGCCTGGTCTCGCAGCCTCTCTCTATCCCATCTGCCCTCATCACATAGACAACAGCAGGCAGACAGAGCAGCCTCAAGTGCTTTTGAGAAGGACCTGACACTGCCAGGCCTGTGACCAGATTGGGTTTTGGAGGCAGCGTGAATACGTTCCCTGCTCACCTGCTCAGCTAAGTGCAGACAGGGTGGCTGTTGCCTCTCTGTGATGAGAGGGAAACTAATCCTGTTAAAAAACCTGGTTGTCGTTCCACTAAGGCTTCTGGGACAACTCACTTGAGGAGGGCACTGATGCTTCAGTGTTCAGTGAACTTGGATTTGGACAGTTTTAACTGATTTTGAAAGTGTTTCACAAATACATAATTTAAACCATGAAAATAGTAGGAGATACTCTTAAACATCATCTTTTTTTTTTTTCTTCCTATTAACCTGGCCTCAAAGTGATTGTGTGCCTTTTTTTAAGCTGCTTACAAAACATACTAAACAAGCTTAAATGTCAACTCAAGTTTTCTTCTATACTTGATTACAGGAAAACATCCTGTAAGTGATGGTGTTCACATTATTCATTCTCTTTCTAAAAAAGGCATCTGGATTCAGACATGCAAGCAAGATTAGAAATGAAACAGTAATTTTTTGGTCATTTTAACAGGCTACCAGTGGAAAGCAGAGGATTCTGTATGCTTTTTTAAATCTAATCAGAGGTAGATAGGCATCTAAAGCACAGCAGCCGCACACTGGCACATGAGAGAATGGAATTTCCTGGGAACATAATGAAACTGGCCAGCCTTCCTTCATTGGCCAACCTGAGTTAAGTTACAAAAATAGACAAAACCAAAAAACTAAACATACCAGGCTCCATCATGAATCCATGGGCCCTCGGCAACACAGCAAGGGACAAAACATCATCACAGTCTCCTCCTTGTTCTTCTGGTTTCAGGAAGGGAAGACATAGCGCCAGGCACCTATCCCAGGGTGATACACACTCCGTGCCAACACTCCATCCATTTTCTACCCTTTTGCACCTCTTTCCCTCTATCTGCTGAGGAGGAACGTATGGATCAGTGAAATCTGCTTCCGTTCTCATGCTGCCTCTCAAAATCCACATAAATAATGCAGTGCCTTTTATATGTATGTTCTGCCATACTACCTAAGTTTAATTGAATCTACGGGAAGATTAGAGTTGTTTTAAACCAACTGTTAACAAGCAAAGTAACTGAAGTCCCTAGCCTTACAGAATATTTGTAATTAGGATTTATTTTTCCTTTTGATTCAGGACTTGAGCCACAGATTTTTATCCTAACAGAATTCCTTTGCAACAGGGGCAGATTCTACCCTGCATTACACCAAGGACCTTTGAAATAAATCTTGATATTGACAAAATGAAGCAAAATCTTTCAGAGTATAAAACAAGGGCAGAGTGTGTGTGTGGGGTATTTTTAAAAATCACCTTTCAGTAGAAGAGAATGAAATTGTGCACATGTCCTGCCTTTTGTTTTTCAGAAAGCAATGTCAGAAAGATTGACTTGGCAACAAAGACGTAACAGCACAGTCTGGACACTGGACTTGCAGAATAAACTCAGCCATGTGTCACTTAATAGAGAGATCCCTGGACCAGAAGATCGATGTACAAACAGGACAGATGGGGACTGACAATTGAAAGAATGTAGAGGCTGATCCAAGGCTTACAGAGACCTGTCTTTCCTGGGGTTTGCCTACAATCTCCTTCAACAAAAGAGCTCCTGAGGGAAGGAGGGGATTAGTCAAAAGTTGAGTGAAGTCTCCAGGGAAGATGGTTTCTTGGATAAAGTTGTCAACAAAAGGAATTGTTTAAGACTATTTGTTATAATTTCCTAGAGGGAGCTTCTGCCATCACTAACAGGATTACCAGCATACTGGTTCCACACCAGCAGAGCATTAGACATGGGCATTGCAAACTGGTTGCTTAGAGCTGAATTCAGGAGTCTTCTTATACTGGGTCAAAAATGTGTGCAGGTGTTGATGAGTAGAGGGGAGATGGCAAAGAAGATGCAGCCAAACACAGGCCAATTTTGGTCCAGCTGTTGCAGAGAGTCCTGGCTCATTACTGAGTTACCAGAGTGTTTTAATCTCCTTGATCTCAGGGCTGCTGACAGACTGCGAGAAGGAAAGCTAGTCTGAGGTGAGTGCTGATCAGGATACACGGGGAAATCAGAGAGCTCTTTCCCAACTACAGTTACTGTGAAATTTCTCATAGAATTCTTCCTGGAAGAACTGGGAAAGCAAACAACTTAATGTGTTCATGTACTAGTCCACTCGGTTTCAGTTATCTGGGATACTTTTTCTCAGCTCTGGGACATCAGAAAGCAGAAGCCTTGATGTAACCTTACAGCAGATCTGGGCAGAACAGAAAGACAAAGATAAGTCATTAAGGTGCAGGCATGCAAACCTTCTTGAATACTTCTTATTCATCTGAGTAGTGTCACTGGCATGACTGGGAGAACTTCTCTGAGCAAGAACTATGCAGAGCATCGTGGCATTGGTACAAAACCAGTCATGGAGCTATGGGGAAACACCAGAGAAATGAGTGTCAGGCATAGAAAGAGCTCGAAGGTGACAATTTAGTGTAAAAGGGAGCTACATCTCCAGCCCCACCTCAGTCCATTGTTTGCTAACCAAACACTGCAGATCTGGGCAGGAAGCAACACAACTGTTTATGTTCCCCTTTGCCCTTGCTACAGACATAATTGCAGGAACGTGTAAGTTAGCTACATAAAAGAGTGCACAGACTATCTGCAGGCACTGCTCAGTTAAGAGGACAAGAGGTATTCCTTATGTTATGTGACAGTCAAAGTTCTCTCCCTTGATGAAAAGGCAAGCTATGTCCCAAAAGTCTTTCCACCTCTAAGATTGCGTGGCCCAGATCTCTCAAACACCAGCCACTCACAAAGTGAGTGTGAATGCCTGACCTCCCTTTGCAATACTGAACAGAAATTTGTCTCAGTATTAGGACATTCTGCCTTTCATTTGCTCTGCAATGAATCTGAAATAATATTACAGTGACCTCACAGCAGTGTAAGCACAATCAGACTAGGGTATGCTATAGAGCTATACTTAGGCATGTATCTCTGTGTCAGCTTCCCACGTGCAGGTTTACTTGTGTAGAGCAGAGCATTTGGAACCTTTTTAGAAGAAAAATAATAGTTCTTAAGCACACTGGCACTGGCTGCTTCATCGCAAAAGCTTCTAAGAACTGGTACAAATGAGAAGCTTTTCTAAAGTGGATGGCTGGCTGCATCGGTAGAAGATAGCTCTCCACTTCCGAGTTAAGCTGCATTGTCATACGCATGTTCAGAGCGGCTGTAAATGATGCCCAAGTTGGAATAGGGGGGTTCTGCATTCCTTTTGCGCTCTTGGAGATGGCTGGGCTAAGAGCAGTGAAGGAGCAGGATCTCATGCTAAATGAAAGGATTTGTTATGCATGGACAGTGAGGGATCTAATTATGGGAACTGCATCACTTTCATCACTGTGTCTATCCAGAATATCAGTTGTAAATGTCTTCTGCCCTGGAGCAGCAGAGAGAATGGCTTTGCTCTTTTACATAGCTGCTACCCTATAATGGCCAAAGCTCTTATGCCAAATTGCCAAAAGGTCGAAAGATACTTCCTAGCTCTGGAGGGGCAGAAAGCCAGGAAGACCCTGGCAAAAGGATGTGCTGCAACCTAGCACTCTTCAGTTCATTAACTCAACACTGGAGGCCCAATGCCTTAAATATGCCAGACCAGAGAGAGAAATTGCCCCAGAACTGCTCCTCTCCCAGACTAACAGGAGTACTATTTACTTCAGGAGTACTGATCTTGGTAGATTTTCCATTCCCTGGCCTGCACAATCTCAGCAGCAACAGCTCTCAGGGAAAATGGACGTAGTGTTGTAATGAGTCATGAAGAGTAGGTAACAAGAAACACATCTGAATTAATGTACCAAGTTAGTGCCACCCAAAAAGGCAGTCCTGCTTCCCCCATTTCCCTCCCTGCTTCAAGCTTCATCGTCTTTCTCTCTTTTGCTCTCCGGCACTTTTCTAAGCCCTTGGTGAGCTGATTTAACTCATTAAACAGGTGGAAAACTATTAACTCTTTTGCTGAGTTAGTTTTTCATTGCTTTAGTGAGCTGAATCAGATTATGAAGGGGTCAGAGATGTACCAGACTTCATGCACGACTGAGAGCGGAGTGGGAAAGGAGAGGCAGGAAAAAGCCATGAAGTTCAGACTCTCTTTTCTCCAACCTGCTCACGTCTAGTTCTTGTGGGTGGTCATCCCCTGTCACATCTGGATGTTTGATGTTCTGTTTCGAGGTAGTAACTGAATGGGTTCTGGTGAGTAAGTAAGTGCTCAGTTCTGCTATCATGTATGTGGGCCAATCTCAAATCTAGGTGTTTGCTGTTGAAGACCTCACAAAAAATCCCAGACATTGGCAGAGAGGTGAAGGGCTGACCTTTCCTTTTTTCCAGAAAAAACTTTCTTTTGGCAGCGGTAGGATGCCTTGGTAAAGCAGGTGAGAGTTTATGAAGTGCATGTAAATGGAGATCATTGTGCTCGAGGATCATCAAACTGTTTCTTCTCACCACCTAATAAAAAATTAAAAACAAATCTGAGATTTTTGGAGAAATCCTTTAACATCATCTTTTATGTAAAGAGAGTTTAACAGCAGACTTAAATATTTGCTTTAAAAACATCTTGAAGTAAATGAAATAACTTCTTTCCCAGGCCAAAATTCTGTTTTACTTCAGCCCAGAGCAAGTTTGTTGGCCAAATTACATATCCCCAAGAAAAAATCCCAGGGCTTTAATACTTGCAAACCCCTGTCTGTAATGGTGCAAGCGGGCAATGCTCTTTAAAGGGGGGAAAAAAGCGCCAGGAAAATCCCCCTCACAAGCCAGAACTGCATTTGGGGAGCCCAGATGAAAGCCCCGACGCGGGTCATGTGACAGGTGTCACTTCAGTAATGATATTGGGGCAGAGATAAAAGTCCTCACCGGCTGGTCATGTGACACTGCTTCATTACTGGCACAGCAGGTGGTCGCAGAGTCTCAATGCCTTTATTTTTTTATTATTTTTTAATTTTTTTTTATTCTGTGATAATGAGAAAATGTTTAAACTTCCATCCCTGTGTTTAAACACTTCTTCACGCTGACAGCAGCAGGAGATCCCTTGATCAACTGTCAGATGGGAAAGTGCAATTTTTCTGGAAAGTAAACAGCGTGTTTGCCAGTTGGAAATCATTTTCTGTTTGTTGGGACTGCTAGTTGTGGCGTGATGGAGCCGTGTCACAGCATCTGACAGCTCGAGAGTGGGGAACAGAAAACAGGCTGAGAAATGGGTTTTAGACTCTGCCTCTAATAACAGGAGCTTGAGATTTTTGACACTTCATTATTGTTATCGTGGGGAGAAAAACCACTGCTTACCGATTGCTTATGAAACTTTTAAAGCAGTGTCTCAGCATCAGCGTGAATACAGGGGACCTTCTAAAAGAGGCCCCTGCATTTTAATATAAACTTTCCTGGGAGAAAAACAAAACGGGCACACAAAGGAACTGAGCGGGTGTGGCGACACGAGGGGGCCAACGTGGCCAGATCTCATTCCCGGCTAGCAAGAAAAAACAAAAAGAAGTCTCCTTATAATTACATTAGAAAACTTTTCATGGCTTTGTTGTCACATAGGCCTGGGAAAACCACAGGGAGTTTCAGGTGAGACAAGGAAGGTAAATGTGGTCACAGGGTCATGCCAGAGAGCTCAACCCCATCCCAGGGTGGCTGAGGCCTGGCTGGAGTCAGGGCCGTTTGTTACACTCGTCCTTGTCCTTCGGAAGTACCCTGGAACCCAACGAGGTTTGTTTTAAACGCTAACCACATTTTTTTCTATTAGGCAAATACCGTCTCAAAATAAATTCCCATAGAGAACAAGAGATACAGATATAATGCACATAATTTTAATTAAAGTTAAGGTTTGAATGTGCATATGCAGAGGCATATNGTTTTAAATGCTAACCACATTTTTTTCTATTAGGCAAATACCGTCTCAAAATAAATTCCCATAGAGAACAAGAGATACAGATATAATGCACATAATTTTAATTAAAGTTAAGGTTTGAATGTGCATATGCAGAGGCATATGCAACATTTTTCCTATGCAGACATAGTCAACATCTTATATGCAGAATCAACAAATCAACCTGATTTCAACATTGGGAAAGTTAATTACTCCGAGGACAGCCTGGATCGCGTATGAGATGTTTGCAGCAATTATGTTACATGGAGCCCTTGGTAGTCTCCCAACAAATGCTTTCCTCTGCTGGCTACACTGCAGCCTTCTCCCTCTTCCTAAAGATCCCCATTAAAAGCTTCCTGCCCCTTACACCTCATGAAGTCTTGGCTCATTAAGACAGGAGTTTCGAAGCCCAGCTGGTACCTCTCTCGCACCAGGAAAGACGGAGAGCAGGGGCTTTGGTTTCAGCTGGGCCCTGCTGAGCCGGGCCGGGCCGGGCTCGGGGCAGGGCCTGCCCCGCCGCCCCCCGCGGCACCGGTTAGGGGCAAGGCGGGACCATCAGCAAAAACGAGCCCAAGATCAGATCAGATCAGAATCTGGCCCTTTGTTAGCAGTCATTAAAAAACATTGCACTTTTAATAGGAGCTTATTCAATTAGCAGACTAACAGGCTCCATCAGATAAGCTGGGGATTTCCCTGGGAATCTGAGTCACATACTGGCGAAGCGGCTCTGCACCCTGTGGTTAACCCTCTCTGCACAGAACCAGGACCAGGGAGCGGGCTGTGGAGTCTCCTTCTCTGGAGATATTCAAAACCCGCCTGGACGTGTTCCTGTGCACTCTGCTCTGGGGGCACCTGCTTTAGCACGGGGTTGGACTGGGGGATCTCTAGAGGGCCCTTCCAACCCCTACCGTTCTGTGATTCTGTGAAGAGGCCGGATCCCAGGAAAAGGTTTATTTTGGGATTCTTTAGGGAGAAGGAAAAGTCCTCCACTGCGCCCCGAAGCCCCCGGAGGTGCCAGCACCAAGTGGGAGTCGCGCAGGCTGGAAGGACCCCGGAGGCTCCCGGCACCAAACTGCAGCTGCTGCAGACGGGAGGCTCGCCTCATCTCTGCTAAACACGCTGACATTTGGCAGCCTGACAGCTTCACAGTCCCATAAGAGGCTTCCTAATTAGAGCCTGGGTGAGAAACAATCCCCAACATGAAGTTTGTCTCTAGCTTCCTCGCTGTCCTTTTTTCCCCCTTCCTTTTCAGTGTTTTCTCTCACACGTTCTCGGGCGGAAGCCATTTGAAACACCAAGCAGGAGAAAGGGGCATTTTTGCCTGTCCTCTCGGCTCAGAACAGCTCCCAGCAAAAGCAGCCCACGTGCACTCCAGCGTTGCCCTTGAAGGAGATAAGGCAGGGGAAAGGACAGTACATGGACAAGTTTATAATGAGGCAAAGTGCAACCGGTCTGGAAGAAAACCAAACCAGCCCCATTCATTCCTAGTCAAACAAGTAGGGCAAAACTAGTGCTCCCAGGAGCGGGAGCATGGGGACTCTGGGTCTGGATCCAGCCCTGAATTTCGCTTTGCCCTGTAACAAGCGGCCCTGAACAGCATCAGGACATCCTGAGTCTTTTAGCTAGAGCCAGGGTCTGAATTTAGCATTGCCTTCAAGATGTACAGCATCGTGATGGTGCTATATCGTAGCAAGACATTCATCCAGCTGGTAGTAAGATGAAATGTATTTTTTAGATATATATACTGTTACAGAGCCAGACCTTTTAAAGCTAAATCATGTTCCGCCCATTTACCCCATCACGTGCATATCTGAATAGTTCCAGAAAGCTCTTCAAATGCAATAACCTCTGAATTTGAGATTATATCGACAAGCAACATCTGCTAAGACAAGTATAACTCTTTTACTGTATTTATTTCCTAGAGAGTTATTTGCTGATAGTGGAATTGATTGTTCTCTATTTAATATCCCAAAGTCTTTTCCAGGGTAACGAGACAGGTAGCAAAGCTCTTCAAAGACAATAGCCATTGTATACCCTGCAACAGCTTGGATAGAGATACAAAGATCAGAATCTACTTTATGTAAGAAAGAGGGTTGTTCCCCTTCACTGTCCTGCTCAGTGCATACCATATTCCCTGGATAGCCACCAGAAACTGACAGAAACTTGGGATTCTCCAGCCTTGGCCATACATTACATCGGAGAGCACTGTATGTTACCATTCGGCAGGATCCCAGATGATTGCATGGGACCAATACCTACAGATATTTGACCATTAGGTCTCTCCCAAGCACAGAGATTTCATTCAAAGTAGGCAGTTGAAGCTATTTCCAGAACAAACATATTTATTGCTGAGATATACTGGAAGATCTCCATCTAACGCCTCTAGACTTCGCTATGAATCTCACCCAGAGGACTGGGGGTCCTTGGGGAGTGTACTTTTTTGAGGTTTCACGTTGGGGGCTTCATTACGATTGCTGACACCCAAGTGTTTCACATGCTGTAGATGTCATATGTATTGTGCAGCTATGAGAAAAAACTGTGGACCTACACCTCTGTCCTGGGGAGAACAACGCTGCATTAGGACACTAAAGGCCTGTAAACATCATCGTCATCTGTAACACCTGTGCTGCTAAGATACTGAGGCTGAGAAAATTGTTTATTGAACAGATATTTGCAAACAACAGATGTCTACGAAGTAAGCAGAGCTGCTCCCTGAGGTTCTAATATTAACAAATTCCCTGAACAGATTGTAGCCGTGTGTTTTTTACCATTCTTCTCCATAAACTGGAGCACAGGTTAGTACGCTGTATTTATAGAGCCCAGCCCACCCACTTGCTTGGAGCACCCTTGAAGCTGAGGGAGATGTAGGTGCATTTGCACCCAGACACCACCTCCAGAGTCCATGTTAACATCATATCAAAATTCTGCCTTTCAGCATAGTAGAAACCTTGGAAAAATTAAAGGTTGTTCTGGACCTAAAATATCCGGCTCCATCCCTGCCCTGATCTTTTTGCATGATAAATAAGTATAGACATGGAGAAGGAGAGAGCACAGACGTGGGGAAGGCTCTTCTGCATGACTGACTGAGGAGGAGATGAGGCAGAGCTGGCTCTGGGTGACTCATGCCTTGGCTACCTCCATTCCCTGACACTGCAAAGTGGGCACAAAGGTCAGAAGAGCTGCATTTTACACACACATGCATGTTTGATATGAATCATTTTAAAATTCAGGTGAATCAGATACAATGAACAGGTGCCGTACCACAGCAGAAAAGAAAAAAAATTATTCTTTCCAATTAAACTCAATTTTTTGAGGGTGTAGGATTTCAGTCACTTATATCCATTTTAGACTAAGTCTTGAAATACAAGTTGGCAGTCTGGAGGAATTAATTTTTTTATTATTTTAAAGGATTAACTCAAGTTGATACATTTAGAGCATTTTTAAAGTTTGTTGGTTTCAGATGTTTAAGAATAAATTTAAAATAAACAAACAACATGCAATTGAAAATTTGGCAAAGGCTGAATCCTTTGGGCAGAATTTTCCCAGGAGAAGCATGGATCTCTGATAAGCAACAGAGGAGATGCCGTATTTCACAGCTGCAATGCAGATCTGTGGCCTCTCCAGAGACTCCCACACACTAAACAGGGATTTCTTTAGTTTAAATGCCAGATCCGCTTTGGTCCCAGTGAAACTCCAGAGGGGCATTACCTAGGAAAACGGGGCACGTTTAATCCACTTTATCATTAATGCAAAGAATAGTCTCAATATTTGTGGAAATCAAAAGCATGCGTTATGAAAGATCTTTCATGTCTTGAGTAGATTAAACTCTACTCGCCAGCTTGCCCTAGGCAGTTGGGCCACAGTTTCTTTGTAACGTCTCTGTTTATGATATACAGGTCTTTCTGGGTCTGTGACAAAGCATGAGCTAGACCGCTGGCCTGACTGGGCACTTTCCTGAAGGATGTGCTGGAAAGTTTAGTTGTTTGGTGACTTCAGGCCGGAAGTGCCACAGGTGCCAAAGGAAAATAACAGCTCTGAGCAACACAGTCTAACTTTGGCTTTGACTTTCTCATCAAGAATGGTGAGATTTTCTTTGCGGAACCTTCTCTACTAGTGAAATCTCAGGCCATTTTACATTTTGACTGGAATTAAAATAAAAAGGATGAAAAGATTCTACACCACTGAACAGGGCTCTTGAGTTTATCACCGTGTGACAGTACTGTCAAGGCCAGCTATTGCCATGGTGGAGTCTGGGAACAATTCTTGTGAGCTAAACACAGTGCTGTTGCACACATCTCGTGCTGGCTAAGCAAGTAGTCCCTGTGCCGATGCTGGTGAGCTGTGGGCTAAGCTGCACGAACCTGCATCCTGCAGTTGATGAGAAGCTGCAAGACAAACCACACCATGCTTCGCTGGGTAGGTACTGAAGTCTTCCCACCTGCTTATATGTCTGTTCTATACAAAATCCTCTCAGAAGCCATTCAGCTGGACACAGACCTGAAAGATTTAATTCAGTGGAAAGAAGACTGTCTGCAAGATACCTGGGAGCTGAGATGCTGACCATCCCAGTGTGGAACCCGTGCAGAAAGAGCCGGGATACAAGTTTGGAGGCCCCAAGCTTGGGACCATGTTGGAGGCTTCCGCAAGAAGAAGGACGAGACTGCCTTGGGGGCTGAGTGAGGAGGTGACCTGAGAACCTTGAACTCTTTGAAGGTGATAGAGAGAAACCCAGGAAAGCACCTGCCCAGTGGCAGAGAAGGCACTGTTATCATCTGGGTGTGGTGCATGAAGGCAGACAGGTTGCTAGCTGTCCCCGTGTTTTCAGGGAGCTGCTTGTATGGGAGCTCCAGGCTACACCACAGCCCCTGCTGGGACAGATTCTGCTCGACTTAGTACTAGTGAGGAAAAAATGGCCAGGCCTGGAGGGCAGCATGCTGTGAGCAGTGACAATGTGAGCAGTGAATTAGTTGATATTGTTTAATGTGGACACTCCACGCCAGACAGCGCCTGAGACAACTGTGGAGGAGATGTCCCCGAAGGGGCTGCCTTGAGGCCCTGGACTGGGAGAAAACAGACCCTGAATATGAGGGAGGGAGGGAGAGCATAGCTTCATCTCACAGGTTTCTACTCACCTCTCCTGTGGCTCTGGATAAAGTTTTGGAGGAACGTGGAGCACAGAAGCCCATCCCCCGTCACGGATGTCTCTGGGCAATGGCCATTTCAGCAAGGAGTGCAGTGCTTCTGCAAGCTGCACACCCTTCAGAAGGAACAGCCATATCAGTCCCTTCGGTTGTACCCGGTGACTCTGTTTCCTTCAGGCAGATCCTCCAGCTGACACTGAGGAGGAAAGGCAAGCCTTGGGCAGATGTTTGAACGCCCCAGCATGATCACTGCATTTACCAAGCACCCAAAGCGCTTTCAAGACTCTGAAGATATCTTTCTTTGCTAGTATGATTACAGCTCTAATGAGATTTGAAGGAAGCCATTTCTTCTAAACAATGGTGCTATCTCATTCTAACCCATTTAGATGATAATCTGCTCTTCCAGATATTAATATTTTCATATTAATGTCAATCCTTTTATCCCTGTAGCTTAGCACTGATTTATTAATAGCTGGCTCCCTCTGGACTAGGGGAGCAGGATGCTGTGTTGTGATGAGCTTAATAACTCACTACTCCCCATTAGTAAATCACAGACTAGCGCTTCACGTTTGCAGAGAGGATTGGGTTGACTTTCCCTCATTCCTTGAAGCATCTTAGCCCTGTTTTGCAAAACTACTTGCTAACAGTCTTTCTTAAATGAGCCAAGAGCTCTAATACGGGTTCAGCCCACTCTACTGAACTCCTAACAGCATTTCAGGGAGCAAGGGCAAGAGCAGATTTAACAGATTTCACTGGCTTTTCCCATCAGATGGTGCCAGGGCACTTTTCTGGAGGCACCAGCAATATAAAATCCAGCAGAATTAATGTATTTATTATTTTAGAAGAGCTCATGTTTTTTTAATGTCTCCTGGTTTGAAGGAAGGGTTGAAAGTCAGGACAGCCTATTTGCATTGTGAATAAAGTTATCTGCCTCCTCCACCCCCCAGAATATGCAGAAATAAATGCCTTCTAATGAACCCTGGGGGGCTGAAGCTTTGATATGGATCTTGCCAGGGGTATAGTGGTCAGGGAGAAGTTCTCGCCAGACTGAAACCCAGCATGGTGTGAGGGGCTAGGCAGTCTTCTTCATAGTGCGAGAGAAGGGAAATTGGATTATCTTGCTAGCAGTTGGTGTTTTTCTGTCTGCAAGAACTTACAGATGAGAGGCCCCTGTTGGGAAGTTAAATCCAGCCCTCTGCAAACAGTAATGTTTTTTCTTTTTCTCATCTAAATAAAAGAGATGATCCCATCCAAGTTCTGGAAACTTTCTTCTCTTGCTCTGGCTGGATGCAGGGCAGGTGGGTAGAGAAGCAAAAGTGCAGGATTTGAATTTTAGTTTAGTGGCTGCTGAAAATGTTGAGTATGCGCGGCCATGTGTTTGTAAACACAGATTACTCTTTGAATGTGACATCTGGCTTTCAAGGAGCTTCCACAGCAGGCAGAATCACAGCAGTACACACTTCAGTTCCCTCAGACAAATCTATTGTAGGACACTGTTTTGCAGTTTACAGCACACCAAGTAAGCTCAAAAAACAACAAATGCAGCTGAAGCCCCTTAACAGAGAAAATCTGGTTAAATGGGTTGCTTTCTGGGAACAAATTGTTGAATAAAAAGAACACCCTGGCAATGGGAAAGTTTTCTGCCTTGCCAAGAGGTTCCATAAAAAGACCATTTTATAGCATTAACCCATTCCCTATAGAAGCCGGAGCATACCACAGAGGATCACATGCTGCCTGGGAAGCAGCAGCACTGAGAGAAGAAATACCGCAGCCATTGACAGAAAGGGCGTGCAGCATCCTGGGCAGCTGCACTTGCTCCCCGCGCAGGACAGTGTGGCGGGGATTCCACACACGACGCCAGACCAAGCAGCTCTTCCCTTGGGGTGAGGACACAACGCCTTCCTAACAGAGTGGGCAATACCAGGAGCGCTGAGCACACAGGATGTGCCAAGGAAGGAGCAAAGGGAATTGTCAGGTTTTTTTCCTCTCCCAGAGAACGATAGCGAAAAAATGATGGTGCAAGAGAGGTAGGATAGACAGGAAGGAACCAAGACATACAGTGCCACTGTTGTTTTTCAGTAGCAGCATGCCACTCCAGTAAGTTTCACAAGGTTCTAGCATACTTATGTGTCAACTGTAGAGTCCCAGTAGCAGCATTTTGTGATTATTTGCCCTGATTACTTGAGAATTTCTGCAGCTTTTTTTTTTTTGTGAGAGAGAGGCATTTGTCCCTCTTCCACCTTCTGTGCAAACTGCAGGCCAGCTCTGACTCCAAGGAGAGCACTCTAGGCAGGCTCTGGTATCAGGCTGTAGTTGCATTTTTGACAACAGGGCTGCTTGCGTCAGTTTAAGCAATCCTGCTCCCCTTCCCCTCCACAGTGCTTCCTTGCCATACTTCATGTCACCAGCTATGCCAGCATGCTGTCTGTGTAGCACATGGCGAATGAGACCAGAGGACTGATCCAGATAAAAAACAACCCAAGGAAAAAAAAATGTTTATTTTTCAGCGGGATTGGTTCCTGCTCAAGGTCACTGCACAGCAGGGCAACTCAGGGATGAGAGCAAGTGCTGAGGACAGGGTCTATAAGCTGTCAGTCAGTAAAGGTCCCTGCTGCCACCACCGCTTTCTACCCCTCTATGTGTAGGTTTAGACATAATTTTCTGTAAGGCCTTTACTCTCACCCTGAGTTTAAATTTCTCCTCAGAGGCGTGATCCAACATACAACAAGAGCTTGAGACCCTTCCTATTTTACAGAACAGCCTTGGAGTGTCAGGCTACATTTCAAAGTGCAGCTCGCTGCAAGGATCCTCAAGACCTCCTGCAAATAAACTTGTGTGTGCATGTGGCACCATGCAGCAACACCAAGTGAGAGCAATCTGGTTGCAGGAACAACAGAGCTGTGTTCTTACCATGCTGCACACTGCATACTTAGCTCTTTCCTTCTCAGCATGTTTTCTGGTCACAGGGATGCTCCTGGCTCTGGGATTAGTGACTTCTGAAAACACACGCGGCAAACCTCACAAGGCAGCCTCTCTCCGGGCTGCACGAGGCTTGTCTGCCATATTGCAAGTGGGCTAGTTTTAGCACCAACCACTTCAGTACCAAAAGGTGTAATGGAATTTTAATGACCACAGATGGTCACAACTTCTGGTTTATGTCTAATCTGAGCCCACCCCCAGCCCCAAAGCACCACCACAACAGCACCATGCTCCCCTTGCGACAGGCTGGGGAGAGGGCGGACTCAGGTGAGTGAGTGCTGCCAGCTGCACATCTCTGCTACCTGCTGCTCGGCCTGGATTTTCCTTACCTAATACAGAACGTGTTAACTATATGTAAATATGATGGAGGTAGACAACAGAAAACTGTAGGTGAATGTCGAGTAAAATACTTTTGATTCACTTCCTCTAAAACATTCCAAATCCATGTCCTCGGGGTCTTTGAGACACGTATTAGCTGGAACACCTTGTTTTTGTACTGGATTATGAGATTCCCACATTTTTCCACAGGCAAAGGAAGCATGCCTAGATATAGTTCACAGCAACTGTGCAAATTCATTGTAAGTAGTGGCCAGATGTTGGCAAGAAGAGACTGAAGAAAAGCGCGTGCTATTTTCTCATTTAAGTATATAGGAAAATGGATCCTCCTATCCAGCTGTGAGCCTTTCCAGAGTACATCCCAGAGTACAGCTGATGGATGTGCCTCCCACGGCCTGTAGGGTTTGATGCCGTTCCAGGCATGCTTCATGGGGAGTATTCCATTCAAAATAATTATCGACTTGAATAGAGTAAGTACCAATCTATGCAAAAGCCACTTTGGCTACTGCCTGGGAATAGATTACAAAGCACATTTGGCTATTGTGTGCATGCTTGTAAATTGTAAAGTGCTGGGTGAGATCTCTGAGTCTGGAGACCATCAGAGGATCTTGAAAGCACTAATGAAATGTGGAACCCAAATCTTTCTGCTTCTTCCTCCCAAAGGAGTCCCAGACTGTATTCGGTAAAAGTCACCACAGCTTCAGTAACTCCTAATAAATTTTACACTAGCTTCAGATTTGGGGAACCCACACAGGGAAAACCTGCTCCCAGAATCTCATCTCTGCAGCACTGGCCTGCCTCTGAAGGTCTGCACAGTATCATCTCATTTAGACCTCTCCTGGATACTAGTATCCTTTGCAGTGGCCATAATAATCTCCCTACATTAGTCCCAGGCTTCTATACTTCACTTCTCCATGGGTTTTCCTTAAGGGAATGAGGACATTGGCTTTTGAGGTGCATCTCAGTGTTAAAGACCCTGAAGGCAGATGAGACAGTCTTGTGCGTAATTTAAGCATGTGACAGACTCACTGAAGACCCAGTAGGTTAGAAAAGTCCCCACTGTGCCCCAAACATGCAGCCAGCTGAGGTGCAAGCATTGATTCCCCACATGTGATCGACACTTAGGCTGTGGTTTAATTATAAAATAGGACATCAAGCATGGAACCAGCGTAAACTCACTCCATCAAGTTAAATGCATTTAGAAAATTTAGACAAGTCAATTTTACATGGCAAGGCACTGCAGTAGACCGGGTACAGTCTGCCTATGCCACCCTACTTTCCTGCCAAATCAGGTATAAACTGTCCACCACAACCAGGTCAAAGTTGACATAACAGCATGAAGTTGCATAAGGTTTGTGTTGCGTGCTCACGTTAGTATGACAGAAAGGCTGTTGTGTGTACAGGACTGATCCAGGTTAAATGCGAACTGCTGCATGATCTGCCAGTGCCCAGACCCACAGTGTTGGTGAAACTTGGGCCTTCAGACTATTGTGGGGTTCTTTCTTCCAGGACAAGGCAAGATTTTCTGCGTTTCCTCCTGCTGCAAAAACTGAAGCAAAGGGGTTCGTGTGGGCTGTAGGCAACTCTGAGACTCCAATGAGCCTACGGGAAAGGACAGCTGTTAACACTGCCAAACCTCTTTCTGCGATGAAGACTCTTTGCAGGCAAAGACTGGCTGCTTTAAAGCACGTCACATATTGTGAGTGAAACTGCACTGCCTGTAATAGAAGCATATTGGTAGCCAGTCAAAAACACAGACAAGGGAGAGAGTGAAAAAGCCCTGCACCAGGAAGCAAGCAAAGGCAGCAGGAAGGGATGCATTCTGAGTATGGGAAAGTAGGTGGGATGGGGCGTCCAGGGCAAGGGGCATCAGGGTGGGATGGGGCAGCCAGGGGGAATGGGCACTCAGGTAGATGGGATGCCTGGGGGCATGGGGCTCCAGCGTGGGATGGAGCACCCAGGAGGGATGGTGTGCCCCTTCTCCATCCCCTGCAGCCTGGGAGAGGGCTGAAGAGCTGCAGAGGCAGTGCTTGTGGCTTCAGAGCAGGGAAGGGGTTAACTGGATTCGGGTACCCCCCCTCTCTGTTGAACTCATTGATTCATTTTCTCTGTTCCTATTTCTTTCTCTCACTTTCTTCTTCTCTCTCTTGCAGACTGATTAAAAACTCTTTGAGTTTGAAGGTTTTTGTGTCAAAACAGCTCAGCTGCCAGCTGGGTGCCAAGCAGTGAATATTCATGGTATTTAAATGTGACAGTGCGGTGGGGGCTAAAGGACGGGCTAGTTAGCTCTTTTTAGATGGAGATTAGCTGCCTCTTTGCTCCTAATCACCACTGTTGTTGAAATATTACAGCTTCTGTTACAACTATTAATGTCCTAAATGAAGAACAGGCTCCTCTGAATAACATCAAACACGAAATGGTCACTTCCAATTTCAGCCTGTTTCTCTCCTCTTTGCTAACGTGTGTTTTCATTTTTAACTGGAGACCTGCCTTGGTACCACGGTTTAGCTTCAAGCCCTGCAGGAGGAGAGGAGCCAGCCTGGCTCAAGGGAGCCGAAGGAGCGTTTGCCTCTGGGTCACTGGTTCAACAGAGGTCAGTAGCTCGCCCAGAGGTTGTTATTTACCCATGAGGATGGAGTCAGGAGCAAGTACCCAGCTGCAAGTCGATCCTTCATGAGCAAGCTTTCAGAATCTACTACTCTAGGCGAAGCCCCTGTTACTAGCACAGGATGGAGGCAAGTAAGTCATTTTCTTGCACCTAGCAAGGGTCCAGGCAAGTACGACCTGAGGCCCACGTCCGGAGTGATGTGCAGGAAGGCACAGTGCCCCGTTGCTCTCTGGGCTGGTATTTGCCAGGGACAAAATGAAAACCGCAGCCCTTGGTTCCACCAGGAACATTATAAATGGTGAGGTAAGCTGACAGTGTCCTATTTGAGCTTCACTCGGATAAAACTCCCACTGAAGTCAGGCGCTGGATAAAATCTGTGACAGGGTGGTGTGAGTTGGTCCTTTCATGGCAATATCTGGAGGGAAGCCTGACGGAAAATACTTTGCAGCAAAAACTGCCCAGATGTCCGATGCGTGTTTGGCCATTTGGAACCTCTCCGCATTCATCCACAAGAACTGCCCGCCGTTATCCGAGAGCATGCCTGGCAGTGTGACGAAGAGGAGGGAAAACCCATGTGTGGTCCTTAGGCTCTGGCAAGAAATAGCAGAGCAGAACACCAGGCTATTGATTTCATGTTTGCTTTAAAAACAACCTAAGTGCATTCCTGGAGCAAGGCTGGTCTGGAAGCCTAAATAAAATAATATTCTTCAGCCTTGAAAACTGACACTAGACTTCAATGACTGCTTTAAAGTCCTGTCCCCAGACTAAGACCGGCACATTTCCTAAGCTCTTGCCTACACACAAAAATGGTGCTACTTTAACTAGAGCAGTGTAGCTAAAGCAACACATCTCTGTCCTCTTCCATCTCTTTCTCCTTCCTTGCATGGAAACTGTTAAAAAGCACCCTTACTTTGAAAAAATCTTCCTTATTGGAGGAAAATATGTTTTCACCAAGATGAGTCTTATTAGTATCAGCACATCTAGTGACAGCATTACTGGTTTGGTAGCAAAAAATCACATCCATAAACAGCACACTTAGACCGCCTCAGAAGGGATGCACAGAGCAAACCTGTGGAAAAAGGCAAGCAGAAGAGGTCTGACGCATCTTCCTGCTGGCAGGACTTCTGTGCTGCACTCCACAGAACACAAATGATCCCATCTGAGATAGTCAGGGACTTCTCTGACTCTCACAAGGCAGCACAGTATTTGGTTAAAATGTATGCACATTATTTATCATGTAGGGGCAACACCACAGAATTCAGACTTTCCACAGCATAAGCAGATCAACAGAAACTGCATGTTAGCTACATTCACTAGAAAACAAACAACTCCTGCCCCACTAATAACCAAACAGAAGCCACAATGCATTCACAGATACAAATAATAGATTCGAGCCTTAGTCTATTAGAAATGGTAGTTTCCACAGACGGTATCAGAAATATGTGGGTCTGGCCTTTTAAAATTCTTCCCTCTCAAGGAGAATTGCATTGGCTAACACTGGGCTGCTGAAGAAAAGGGAAAAAAAATGTATAGGATATACATATATTCCCTTCTGGCAGAACATCAGGACTATAGATTTTGACAGATTGCATCTGATATTCAAGATGCTTGTGGGCAATGCAGTTGTACAGGAAAACCAACATGATTTCTCATTGGTATCTTTGTAAAGGCAGCTTGGTAGTAATAATAACAACAACAACAACAGCCACCAACTCCTAACTTCTGTCTTAATACTCTCAGCATTTTCCTGCATCAACCCTATTACGATTCAGGCTGAACAACTTCCCAAGCTTCTAAATGCTATATTTAAAGCTTCACCAACTCTAATATTCTCAGTAATAATATCAAAGCCTTCAGATGTCTTATCCATTGAAGCTGGGATGACCTGAATGGCATTAGATTTTTCCCTAGAACAGCGGTTGTTTCATTCTCTCTAAGTAAATCAGATGGTACTTAGTACATACTTCTGGAGGAAGAAAAAACAAAAGACAGATGGATGTGGCTCCCAGCAGGCAGCAGTTTGAAAACATGGCACCAAATATATCAACAGTCCCAGTCTGTTCTCTGACATATTGAAGTGCCTCTTGCCTTCCTCAGATAATTTTCTTCAAATGTGTTCAGCCTCCACAAATTCTGAGCTCCAAAGTTGTATGAAACAGGAATATCCCCAACGCAGCCATAACTGAAGCAGCGAAGTGGTGTAGCTGTACAGCCCAGAAATGCAAGAATGCCCCTAATGCACTAATGCTGGTGAAAATCGGTATGCATGCACTGTTAGCTAGTAAAAATCAAGACAGCATCAACATGGCAAAGTTCTTCTGCAATAGCCCCTCCACGCTGCAGGCTTCGGAGCCCCACACTAAGGGGTTGGGCCACATCAAACAGTTACTGGTGTCCAGAGCTCTCTGTCCCCAAAAGGAACATATATGCCAAGAGAGCTGGTTAGCTAAACCACAGCAAGACAGGAAAGCCGGGGAGCAGCTCTCCAGGCTGAAAGGAGACTCGTCAAGCGGGCACACATTTCAAGGGTAGACAGCGTGTCACATTTCAGCATTCCCACTTGTTAGTCAGGAACCACAAACAAAATGATAACCTATGCTGGCAAAGTGTGGGCCACAAAATTCCTCACAGCTTTCCTTTTTGACACCAGTGATAACAGAAAAAAACATCTAACTCTGATCAAGCCTGCCAGTAGCTCCACAGGAAGAAAGGACATAGAGCAGTAGGCACTACTTCTCTTGGTCACAGGTGTCTGAGGGCATCCTCTTTCCTTCCTAACTCTATAGTTCTCTTAATCGAGGGTTGTTTATGCTGTTAAGGAAGTGGTTTCTCAGCTGTTGATGGTGAGCAGAATGAACTGAACAGGCACGTCCATCTCTTCCTTTCACTACTGCCATGTAATCTCTCCCCACTTCCTAGTTCGCCCAAACCTCACCAGTAAAGTTGCCTTCCTCTGCTTCATTACAAGTGTCCCATCGTCCCTCTCTCCCCTCCATCTGTCCTTCCTCTTCAAGATTTCAACTGCTGACCCCATGCCCTGTTCAGTGCTTTCCCCTTCCTGCACCCTAGCCCCCTTTGTGTCCTTTCAGCTCTTCTGTCTTTATCATGCTGATCTCCCCTCCTCAGCACAGTCTCCCGCTTTCAAGCCACAAATCTTCCCCCAGCTCCTCCAGAGGCGCCACTTTTTAAAGCAATCCCTTCTCGTTACCAATATCTCTCCATTATCACGTGCCTCGTGTGTGTTTGTTTCACCTGCCTGAATTTGGACATTTGCAGACCAACGTCCAAATTTGATTTATGAAATGACTGATAATGAGGATTTTTGTGCATGAATGTACACTACAATGGACCTTCGCAATTATGAAGCTGTCTCAGGTCCCCACTGTCATCTGGTGGTCCACGTAACCCAGCTAACAAAGCCTTTCATGGCCAGTTTGGCTAAGAGGTAGATGTCTCTTCTTTCTGCTCTGAAGTCTGCTTCAGATCAGGTACCTGCCCTGCACACTTCAAGCCCACCAGGGTGTTGGCTGAAGCAAAACCTAGCTCAGCTGGGAGAACTCACACAGAGGTCCCTGAGTTCATGAAGGGCATGGTGTTTCTGCACTGGCCAAGATGCAAATGGGCTCTGAGGAATACCTCAATATTCATCTCACTGAGTCCTATTTGATTTAGATTTGATTTCTTGCTATCTCTGAGACCATCTCCTTTCTTTTCCAACTTTCAGAAGTAAAAACCATTTGCGTGGCTTCGTTAACAACTGCTGGGCTACTTTCACCTCTGACTGATGCAAACTAAAGCAAGGGTTGAGAGCACTTGATACAGAAAAGTTTCCCATGAGAAAAGCTGGAGGTAACTAATCTCCTGCTAAAAATGAGAGCAGACTGACAATGTGTGGTAAAAATACTAGCACCTCTCCCCTTTCCCCACAGCTCAAAGCTTCCAATTGCCTATATCCCCGCTGCAACCCTGCTAATCCTGGCAGTATGCCTTCTCCATGTACATCTCCAACGTCCCTGCTTCCAATGATGCTATTCCAAAGTGACCTACTTTCCATGCACTCATTTTTGGAAGTATTTACATGAGAAATCAGTAGATAGAGGCTACACAAATGAATGTTTCCAGTCATCCACTCCACCATGTTTTAATTTTCTTGCCTTAGTCACCATGTGCATATCTCCTGCTGGCTGTCTGGCACACACCCTGGTGCATTACAGCCCAGGGAAGGCTGGGGTGAATGCTTCCTCAGTTACAGCTTATCTGAGAAACCTGAAAAAACCTCTTAAGATCAGAGTACATACAATCTGCATTTCTGTCTTGTCCATTCACCAGGACAAACAAGGGTACACGTGACCACAAAAGCCCACCGGGGTAGGCACAACAGTGACAGAAGTGATAGACCTCTCCGACAGCTGCTCATTTGCTGTCTCTGCTAGTGTCTACTCTTCCCTATGCATGAACCCTCAAGCCTGGCCCTTCCCACCAACCCAGTGTCCAGATGGAGAATGATTCTCCATCTTCATTTTCCTCTTGCTCTTTCTTGCTGTTGATCAGATCTCTGTTTGGTTACTTTCTCAACTTAGTATTTCCATTTTTTAGCAGAGATCATTATATCTCGTTATAGTTTTGTTCATTAAAATGATCTGCATTTGCAGGGGGGCAGTTAGCTTCTCAAGGCACTGCCTTACTACTGATCTGTCAAGCAGCACCAAGCACAAGGAGGAAACTGAATACAGGGTCTGGATTCTTTTCATAAAACCAAATGCCGGCTTTCCTCCAGGAAAGCAATGTCTCCACGTGTCCTCTCTGCCACCTGGACTGACCCTCGGGCTCTGCAAGGAGCTCTGAGTTAAGCAACCCTGCTAGCAGAGGAAGCACTTCATAATGGCACGGTCCTTAAAGCAGACCCAGCTTCAGGATCTAAACCCTGGACAGGATTAATTACCCAGCAAGCGGCTTGTTAGAAGCTATGTTGGCACACAGATAAGGGGAACTGTAATGGAATCAGCCAATTAACCAGCCGATGGTGCTGAACTAAATGTGACCCCATCGTTAATTGTGGTTGTTTCTCAGCAGTTTTCTCATCACATTGAGTGCTCAGGAGAGGGGAGAGAGAGACGGCTTAGCCAGGTGCTTAATTTATTTCTGCTCACAAACAGGAATCATGGGATATAAACTTCATGACAATTACATGGCAGAGCTTTAAATCTTACTACACCTACTCTTCCTGAAAGAGAGGAGAGATGAAAGTCCTGGAAAAGTAGAAAAGAAGGCCTCCTCACACTCTTCATCAGAGTAAACAGCTGTCCAATATAATGAAGACGCCTTAACGTAGTTTACCTGAAGGTAAATTTTCTGTGTGAGTGGTGTGTGAGAGGAATTCCTCTCGCTTTATCTGCCACATGGCCTGTGGCCCAGCTGCACTGTGTAGAACGGAGCCGATGCTCTCAAAGAAAGCTGACATGAAAAGCTCAGGATGGCCTTGAGCTACAGCTGTGGAGCTGGCTCCAGACTTCCCCTCAGTTCAGAGGTGTTTGAATCTCAGCCCCTCGCGGAGCCTTTGAGCCAGATGGAAAATCCAGGAATGAGTTTCCTTAAAGTTCAAGAGGGTTCAAGAGGTTTTGCTTTAAACCCTCCTCTGGGGGTGACCTAAAGCAGTCAGTGATGCAGAACAAAGGTCTATCTTCTTGTGGCTGCTCCCCTAAAGGAAATGGTTGGACAATTCTTTGTTAGGAATTAATCTCACATGCTCCTGAACAGCTAACCCTTCCCTGGAGTAGGACTGTGATGAAAGAGCATCAGTCACAAGAACGAGTACATTATTACTAAGTGTGGCCTTGCTTCCCAGAGGACACGGAGTCTGTACTGAGTTAGCCACAGCTAGACCTGTAACACAGCCTCTGCCATACCTGCCTTGGACTTAAAGTCCATCTACTTCTGCATCCTATCTAGCAGTAGCCAAAGTGGTGGCTTAGAGCAAAACACAGGAGAGGAGTCTCCCAATTTCCAGCAGTCTGGAGCATAGAAACTTCCTGAGCTGGAGGTTACATCTGCATCCCTGAGTTTAGCATCCCTTTTTACACTTTCATGAGTTTTTCAAACCCTTTGAACTCATCTATAATCATGTCACTGACTTAGGTCCTGTGGCAATAAGTTCCAAGTTTGGCCATGCTTTAATGAAAAAGCAATTCTCTTCACTTTCCTTTAAAACTTTTGCTGGATAACTCTGTTTCCTGCCCCATAGCTTCCATGCTGTGAGAAATAGTGAATAATCATTCCTTACTCACATCTCTGTGCACATCACAACTTGATGGATCTCTAGTGTAACCCCCTCAGGTGTCACCTTTCCAAGCTGAAGAGCTTGGTTAGTCTCCCTTCGTAAGGGAGTAATTTCATACCTGTTGCCTCTATGCTCGCCACTCCTGACCCACGGCTCTTCAAAATTTCACTCTGGCTGCTCCCAGCTCTGTCCCCGCCTCTCACTCCCAGCCAGAGCCCCTGTCACACTGCAGGACTCATGCCAGCACTGCCACACTTTTTCTCATTCCACTACATCCTCTCTGGGGGACCAAGACTGCACGCAGCATTCAAGACACATATGCACCATGGATTTATACAGCAGTATAATGATGTTTTCTGTTTTGCTGCCGGCTCCTTTCCCAACCATTCCCTCCCCCCACCTCCAGTTTGACTGATGCTGCACAGTTTTCCTCCCCAGGATGGCTCCAGATCTCCCTTCTGGGTGGTAATAGCTAATGTACATACACATCCACTTATCATTGTTTTTCCCCACATTACTTCTACGTTTATCAACATGGAATTTCATCTGCCATTCTATCACCCATTCACTCTGTATCCTGCAGCTCTTTGTTCATTACAGCTTATTACAGCAATCTCATGGAAAAACAAGCTCATTACAGTCAAGAAACTCACACCTTATTCCACTGACTGAGGGGCTGCCTGTGTTGGAGGTGGTGCTGACTGCTTGAATTTCTTCCCAGCTATTAACAGAGGGCCCAGTGTGCACTCCTGTCCTCTACCCAGAGGGGCAGGACTGATTGAGGCTCCTTCATCAGCCAAAAGGGCAAAGGATCACATGCACAACACACCATTATTTCCCTACTGCTGGCAACTTTCTCCCAACAGACTGCTAATGGCAGTCACCTACCCACATTCCCTTCCAATGCTACTTTTCCCACCACTGCTGCTGCTCAATAGAGGGAGAGATCAGCTGAAGCAAGACCCTTCCCAGCACAGTCAAAACTTGTACGCTAAGGATCCAAGTGGAGCAAGAGGAAGGGAAGTTGCTCTGGGCAAGGCGATCAATATCTATCATAACAGAGGTAAAAAAACAAGCAGAGAAATCCAAAACCTTACTGCAGCAGTTACTTGGACTCATTACCATGGAAGGGATCAGGGCCAATGTTTTCTCCAGCTGGGTATGCCATGCAAAAGCACTTCCCTCCGCCTCTCCCCAGAGGAGACTTGTCTGTGTGGTACCCTGGGGAGGAATGACCTAATACTAGTGTCGATCCTGTTTTATAATTTTATATTGTTATTCCTGGTTATAGCTTATTATAACCTCTGGAATTATTCCCCTCCCTTTGTGGTACTCACACCTGGCAAGCACATGGACACATGTAATCTTGTTTTCTCAGGTTCCTTGTTATCTATGTTGCATTTACTTTGTTTTTTCCTTTCCTCGCCAATCAGCCTCTCCAGTCCTACAGCACATCTTGGTGCCTCTCCCTGAATCCTCCAGGATTTATCTATACCTTTCTGCTGTGATACAGCCCAGACCTGAACGCAGTATGTTTTGCTTGGGATCTCATCAGAGGCACTGAGAGGAACCGGTGCCTCTCTCAGCCATTATTTGATGCCATTCCATACATAGATAAGAAACTCATTAGCTACTTTCTCTTGCTACCATAACACACTGTAGTCACACGCGATATTCAATTTGCTGTCTACTATCACATTCCCATCTCCTCTAGCACAACAGCTTTTCAAGTCCCTCTTCCACTAAATCACTGTGGGCCAGCTGACCTAAATGGAGTATACTGATTTGCACCAGTTAAAGATTTGGACTTCTGTTTGGCATAAATCCTCTTTAGGCTAACCAACCTTCTCTAATCCAGGTTATATATCACATCATTTCTTGCTCGTATTGCTAATATTTGCAGTTTCTGGGGGATTTTTCTCCAAGAGAACAGTCATAACTCTTTCTTCTCTGATATCACTTGTGCATTTCCACCCGCACAGCCCACAAGATGTCTGAGTACTGTGCGCCTTTAGATACTTTCCCCTCTAGAATATTGCATTTCATTTCCAACTGTGTATACATGGTCACTGGTATACTGCCAGCCAGCAGTCCAGGTACGAGAATTCCTTTCCAGAATGACTGGAAATGTGTAGTTCAACTAAAGCTGTGCCTGATTTTCCACTTCTCTACTTCTGGTTTCAGTGGCAGCCATGCCAGCGTGCAGGCAGAGCCCAGGAGTGCCACAGCCAGGTCCGTGAGAGCTGCTGGGCAGCCTGTGGCTGCCTGCGGCTTTCTGGGTTTCAAATTTCCTCCAGTCCCATACAGCAGGGCTAGCTCCTACAAAACCCCTCCAGAACTAGCTCCTACAGCACGCATGCCTTTTTGCCAGCAGCCCAAAGTGTTGCACAGGAGTTGCCAGGATTCAGACCAAGATGACAAGACTGATTTTGGCCTGAGTGTCCTTACCAGGAATGGGAGGCTTCAGGGAATTGGGACACTTGTCTCATTGTGCTGTTGACTGCCTCTTTGTTGCCATTCATCCCACAAAGGATGGGATGTTGTGAGGATCTTTTGCTTGCTCTTTGGAGAACAGGCATTCACAGCTGCAGGGAAAAGTTTGGTAGAGCCTCCTAGACACACAATACAATAAGAACTGGCTGCAGAATGAAAGAATAAGGGGGGGGG
>VZSC01018861.1:153959-197641 GCA_013398225.1 Steatornis caripensis
CAGAGGGGGCAAGTATCTAGCCAGCTTCTTACCATGCTGCCCCTGAGAAGCAAAAGAGTCATCCTTCTCACCCTGTATCAGTAGCCAAAGATGTGCTTCCCTCTCTGTTTTAAAGAAACACTTCATCCTGTTTTCACAAGCTCCAAAACTTTGGGTCCATGTTGCAAAACACCCTATGTGGATTTAATAGAGCAAGTGCATTTTGGTAGTGCTGGACAGGCAGAGGAGTCAGAAGAATCAGCAGGCTGCAGGGATGGCAGGGCAGGGCTCAGAGCCCTGGCAGAGTGCCTGCAGGCTCTTCCCCCTGAAAATGAAGGTCTCTGCTTGCACAGTTCCTTGGGGAATGTCAGCTGGCTTTGCAATAAAAGACCTAAGGCAGGCAACATTTACTTCTCCAGGTCTACGCTTTGTATTTTCAGGGTGGCTATATTTAAAAGAAAGTAAAAAAGTCTGTACAGATGGGTTTGCAATGCTAAGTCTGGCTCTTCATGAACAATTTAAGTTAGAATAAGGTAGCACAAGTGGGCATAAAGGTGTCTTTACACAGTCATACACTTCCTGATCAGTTCTTAAGCTGTCAGGAGCTCTCTTGGTCTTTCCTGAGAGTTAGGGCCAGTAGGAATTGATCTCATTCATTCTTGATCTGCCAAAGCCTCCATGAGCGCTTGTAAACTAAGCAGCATCTTGTCTATACTTGCTATACTGGCAGTTTCCAGAGCAAGTCAGTGGTATGTGCTTACCAGGGAATTCCAGAGATTCTTGTTTATAGCAACATTAAAATCCCTTTAACGACAATTAGCACAGATAAGTGTGGGACAATAGATTTCCTCCATAGATTTCCTTCACCCTCTGCAAAAGGTCTGGTCCACTTTCACACCTCAGTCTACCTCTTTAGTTTGTTCTCAGTATCCATACAAAGACAGCACACAGTGTGACTGCTCTGTTTGCAGCAGCTGGGGAAGGTCCCTGCAGTCTGTGCCAGGATCGATACCCACTCGGACTGTGGCTCTATGGGAAGGCAGGCCCAGCTGGAGGGACCCAGGGCCAGTTCAGTACGAAGCACTATAGATTTCAAACCCCTGAGGTATCACTTGCCAGCGCGAATTTACTCAAAAAAGGATAACGAGGGAACTTTGTCCTTTGCAGAGTTGATGCGGGATCAGGTATCACATTATTTTCCAAACCTCCTCCTTCTCCCCTGCAGCTGACAGAGGCCAGCATCATGTGCTATGCAATTCAACTACCTAGGCAGAAAATCACTTGGGCTCCCTCCTGATGCAGATGAAAGTCGTGCAGCCTCGGGAGGCTGCAGGAGAGCAGAGATCTAGCATTAAAGAAGGTACAGCCATGCTCTTAAACTAAGCACCTACATGTTGTGCAGCTGCACTGGGCAGCTTCCTCCCCACGCTCCCTAATGTCCCCAGTGTGTATGATTGCTTGGTAGCAATGAGGGGCTTCCACGATCTGGCTCCTGCTCCCCAGGGGTTTGGGAGAACATATTTTAAAGACCCTCGCAAGAGCTCGCTCAAGCTCTCTGTTTACACAGCAGATTGGTGGCTTCTCTTTTGAAGTCAGGATTTAAGCTGTTCTTTCTAATTACAGAGAGACTCTGAAACCTGAGAGATCTCTGCTGTTGAAGACTAAGCACAGAGGGAAAAAACCAGTTGCATAGGTAGAACGATACTACCTCCAAACCCTAGAGCTTGCTTTAAACAGAAGGCCCCTGCAGCAAAATAGGACATATGTTGTTATTCGTCCCCTGTACTCTCTTTTCATCATGCTATTTTCTGCTCATCACCTCTGTTCCTTGCAAGTTATCACCAGCACTCAAGGACATTTGTTCCACTTAGTCTACTACAGAGGAGGAGGGATAGTAGAAAATATCTGAATCCCAGGGAACTTCCCTAGACAGACAGTTGGGGTATTTCCATCCTCTCCAGACTGACAGCTGCCATGGGATATAACTACGTTAACAGATTATACATTGAAATTTATTTGAACTGATCAGTCGCTAATGTTTCCAGTAGGAGACTAAAAGGGAATTTAATACCACCACATTTCAGAAAGCCAGTTACAGTTTTAAAATTATTCTTCAGTAGCTCTTGTGTTTCTAAGAGCCAGAAAGCACTGCCCCAGTGCCCCAGTTCCTGTGCAGGTGCCAAAGCTTTTTATGCACTCATCGCTGCAAGGAGAAGAGGAGATTTGGGGCAAGGTGGGACAGCAATGTTTGCTGCCTCCCAGAGTGCCTTGTCTCTGAACCGTGTAAGGTTTCCCATGAGTAGGGCTGGTTCTTACAGCCCTTCACACGTCGAGGTCCTGAGCCTGCCTGGAGCTTCCAGACACTGCTATCAGCTGTGTAAGATGGGACACCACCTTGACTCCTTTCCTGTCACTAGCAAGTGCGATGTTTTGGCAGTTGACAGAGGAGGCAGGAGGTGGAGGAGGCAAGCTGAGAAAATACTTTGGGAACTTTCCCAGCACATCAGAAATAGTCCTCCAGCAGCACAAACCCACAGTTGACTGGTTCCCAGTTCACCTCGTGTGTGTGAGCCAAGTGGGGAATACGTTAAATAGAAGGTGGAAAGTAGCACGTTTGAAACAAGCTGAAGCACATGAGTCTACCCACAACCTGGAAGCAAGTCCAGTCCTTTCCTCACCTGAGTCTCCTTTGCAAAAGAGAACTGCTTTCTGTTGGCTCAGGGCAGTGCCTGTCCCCTTGGCTCTCTCTGGCCTGAAAGGCGACCACTTCAGTAATCAGATTAAGAGCCTCAAACAACAGCTGTGTTTGTTCTCTGAATTAAAGGCAAAACAATTATAAATGATTGTTTTCCTGCAAATTAAAATACTAACTGTCTCCTCTCCTCCAGATTTCATTTTTTTCCCCCTGAATAAATACATTGCAGAATTAACAGCAATGAATTATCACTGCTCGGGTCACACTGATCTGTGCAGACTTCATAACATTTAAAATCTCTTATCTCAAAATGACTTAAGGGAAGGGGCCCATAAACCCCACTGAAAGTGAATTCCTTCCAGTATTATCCACTATTCAAATAGATGATAGAATCTGAATAATTGGACCTCATTAATTAAAAGCTGCAGGGAACCAGTGGGAGAGACATTATAATGTAGGTCTTCACTGAACACCCTCCTGCCAAGTTTTCTGCATTATTTTAAAACACACAACCCCCCACTGCCCCAGCTTCATTTGCTCCAGATCGAGTGACACCAGAGTGGGATACCTGTGACCTGTGTCGCAGCTGCCATGTTCCTTTTGCTCTGCAGAACAAGCACAGCCATCCTCACACCACCATGCTAGCACAGCATCCTAGCGTGGGCTCCTCTACACAACTGAAGGGACTCCTTGCACATATAGCAATGTGCTACAGCCTAAACGCTTCTCCTCCTCAGAGTTTCTAACCAAAAATCATTACATTAGCAACAAAAAATATCACAGGAGCTTATGTTCAATGCCCTGTGACCTAGAGGAACTTAACATCTGCTTGAAGGTAACTAAGTTGTGGCTGACCTAGGGATCCAGTCCAGATCCCATGGTGGATACAGCCACAATACCATCTTCCTGCCCACTGGTACATTTTGGGACACGTGTCTGCTGCAGAGAAAACACCACATAAGTGTAATGGTATTTATGTGGCTGAACCAAGGTGTGATGTTGAGATTTTGATGCAAATTTTCTGCCCTGTGTTCCCAGTTTCAATGCTATTTGGGCACCAAAAACCTCAGTAAAACAAGACAGTGCCAGAGACAGCCTCTACAGGCAAGGTAATGATGATTTGATGGGAATCAATTGAGAATTACCCCAGTTCTCACACTCAGGATTTTATTTACTTCCATATTCACTCTCCCCTCTTTCACTTTCACCCACTGGACCAAATCTCAGCCAAATCTCCCATGGGTGTTTGATGACTTGGCAACAATGTCAGGACATGAGCTCTTCAGGATTTGATATTAGGAGCAGAAATTAGCACTGTGAAATCTGAGACAGTTTTCATGCACATAGCAGGAGGAGAGGAGCACAGGCAGAGAGAAGCTTTACCAAATCTGCAGTGTAAGTCATTCAGTTAAAATCACTGGCTTTCCAGCTTGAATATTAAGCATGGAGCAGCAGGAGCAGCAGTGAGACAGCTGCGGTGATGAATTTTTATTCCTTTGTTAATGAGGGGATACAGACTCTGAAGGGAAAATAGTGAATAAGGGAGGCAGGGGAGAGAGAGGGTAGGAAAAGCTAGTGGGTGTTTCTGGTCCTGGGAAAACTGCTCATACTGAAGTTAACAGCGTGAATTTTATTTCAGAGGAGAAAAAGCAAAATTACACCCACTCATAGCACCTACACACTTCACCACAGCCACTCTCTCCCTTGCACTGAGTCTGCACACACGCAGGTAGACCCAGGAACTTCACCTGAGGTGGGGGACCCTGCCGCAGAGCGCAAGTAGCACTGACAGTGCTGGTGCTGGGCAGCTTCTCCATGGGCTCCTGCATTACACACCACAGTGCAGGAACTTCTTCTAGGGTGAAAGAGGCTTGTTCCCTTGCTAGGGGATTCTCTGCTCCGCCTTATATATATGTATATATTTAGTTTTTGTTCTTCAATCTCCAGAGAGTCTTTCTCTAAAACGCCAGGCAGAAGAAACAGCTGGCTATTCTGCTGCGCTTAAGCAGACAACAGCACTCAAAATGACCCTCAGTTTTTTGGGTTTCCTGAGGTTTTTCTCTTTCACTATCTGTGACAGAAAAGATCCCCTTTAATAAACTTAAAGTAAGGAAGGCCAGTGTCAACACTTCTGTTAGAGTACCACCTGTATCCCATCCCTGGTTAGCTTGGCTTTAGCTCACTGAGAGCTCCTGAGAATAAGTGTGTTTTCTCCACCTACATGGAGCAGGTTCAACAGAATAAATCCTCTGCAGTGACAGTATGGTGAAATCCCCAAAGCTAATGATCTTCATGTTCTTGGGGATTTCTGATTGAAATCTCCAGTTTAGTAATGCCCTCTGCAACTCTTGCTTGTTTAAAATCTGCTAAAACCAGTTTCTGCCTCTCTCTGCCGTCACACAGAGTGATCAGACAGATCTGAAGAGGCCACCAAATTATAGAATTTAGGAGGTACTAATATAATATACTGGCTAGGCAATTACACAGATTAAGAAGTTCCCCTGCCTTTACCTCTTGCCGTTTCCTCCCAGGCTGTGTTGCAGCTCTCTGCCTCCTCAGTTGTGCCAGAAGAGAAGAGTTCATAGGCCATGATGCAAATCGGGCATAGAAGGATCTGGGCAAAAAAGAACCCTTTTTTTTCCTTCAATTATTTTTCCACAATGAAGTGTGTGCTAGAAAATGAAAGTGACATTTACCTTTGGGATAATACAGGTTCCCTACACTACTGTTAGCTTGCCAAAATACCAAACTAAAAAAAAAAATCCACTTATTTATTTGAAACTGTTCTTACGTCTAGGAGTAGGAGGGCAGGCAGGCCATCAGAAAATGTCAGCTATATTGTCAGTGAGAGTCTTCTTTGGGCAAGACCTCCAGAGCTGGATTCCCAGTCTTGGATGACTAGTCCCAACATTTGGTTTCACCCAAACCTGCTACAAATAGAAGAACAGACTCTTAAAATGATAAAACACATGCAAAGCTTTGAGCTTAAGCTCCTTGGGACCCTAATGGTGATGGTCTTCGTTGCACAAACTAAAAACCAGAGAATGGCTGGTCTGACTACAGTGCCAGGCAGGTGGTCTAAAGTTTTGTACCAGGTGAGTGCTTATGATCAGGTGTGGTCTCACACGGATGGACTCCACACTAGCAGCCCCTGTGCCATGACCAGGGCCAGCTTCCCCATCCCAGGAACTTCAGAAGGGAGCCATGGGCTGGATGGCAAGCGTAGCGCAGACAGAGCTGCTCTTCCCCAGACAGCCTCAGAGCACATGTGAGGAACAGCATGGACTTGAGATGCCATGAAGAAAACCTGATTCCCCAGACCATGAATGGGTTGGGGCACGGGGCTCTACATAAACACTAAAACAAGGTCACCTGCAGTTTAGGGGAAGGTAAAGCCACATCAGAGCTGAAGGACAGAGAAGTGTTGGTCAGAAGAGGATCAAACAGAAGCAGAGGAGGAGTCTTCCACTCCCCCTTGAGAAAGCCTAAGACAAAAGAGTATGTTGAGGACAGGGCTGGTTTGCAGAAGTGTTCAGAATAGCATTAGAACAAGCACTCCTCACCATTCTAACACTGTTCAGGAAACAGAAAGTTAATATAATAAAATATATTCATTGTACCTGCACTGTTAAAGTTCATGGACTGCACACTGGGCAATCTGGAGATTGTTTGACCATCCCTTAAATCCTACAATGTGTCCTAGGGAAGAAAATTCTCGAGCAGAAATGTCTGAGGCCACCGATAGGAAAATGAAGAGGTGTGCTGTTTTCTGAAGGTGATAATAAAAAGTCAAGAGTTTTACAGGCACTGAATTTTGTCACAGTTAAAACCAAGAAGCCTTGTAAAATGAAAATGAGTCACGTAGCTGTGTGCTGTGTGGCACTTGCTGAAATAAGGGCTCCAGTTATTTGTGTGGGGGAAGGGAAGGCACAGTTACTCTATTCTCCTGCTGTGTTTGCTTAAAAAGTCCAGGGCACGTGATGAGTTGATCCTTTCCTATTTAATGACTCTGAATTTCCCTCTCCTCTAACACTGCAACCAGCCTCCTTGCAGGGGTAGTCCACTTCCAGCTCAGGTATTTGTCAATTTGTTCTTCCGAGGCTGGCAATGAAGGGCCCCCTGATCTGTTGGAGGAATATAGAGTTGTATAGATGTTTCTGCAACTGTTACAGGGACAACAGGGCCCTGCCAGCCGGCTTTCTGGCTCGTCAGCTTCGACTAGGTCTGTCACTCTCCACTGACCAAAGACAGAGTTTTGCGAGGGGAAAGCATAGAGACTATACTGAGCCTTTTCTTGTGGAGTAAGAGAGTATATGGAGCACTGATAGAGGGAAGTGGAGGGCGATGAGTAACCCAATACGGGGTGAAATAGAGGGAGATGGAAAGACAGTGTACAGGGACCTCCTGGAAGGATACAAAGAGCTGGAAAGTGTTAAAAAACTCAGTGAGAAGTTCTGAAGCAGGTATCGCCCCATTTTACTCCAGAGGGACCCAAAGACAAGCCAGACTGACACAAGGATACAGACACCTGTGTGTGGACCCAGAAAGGGCAGCTGAGCCCTTTCTGGCAGGCCTGTGATGCGGGTGATAAGAATTATGTGCTGCCATAAAGACAGATACGTGCCGCAGGCTCCAGGGCACATGGTGCTTTCATCCCCAAGTACACCTCTTCAGCTTTGTTGCAGATCAATACAAGCACCTTAAATATAACCAGGAAAGCTACTCCCATTTAGGTAGATCTCTGACTCTCCTCTCTGCACAATACGCACGGCTAAGGTCTCAGTAACCTGGCTTTAGCCTGGGAACACTAGGTTCACCTCCTTCACAAATGCAGGAGGCTGTTTTTCAGCGTAGCACAAGAAACCTATGCTCTTAAATTGCCAAATGGAAAGATTTTAGGAGCTTTGGAGTTAGGAGTTCCCATACAACAACAGAACACCCTGATCACGTTCTTGTGAATCATCAGCAGTCACCTGCAATCCCTGTGCTGTGCTCCTGTGCAGGTACAGCCAACCCGTGCAAGAAGCAAGCAGTGCCCAAGTGTGAAGCTGTGCCAGGACAAAGCCCCCAACCCCAGAACTGACCCTCCAGGGTCCCCTGTGCTGAGGGCCGGGCAGAGAGGTGCTGGGGTACAGGGACTGCGCTGCGACCCGTCAAGGCTGGAGTGCAGCAGGGAACATGGAGGCTTTCAGAGCACACAGGAGAGAGAGGTTGCAGGAGGCAAGGCAAACCATGAATTAAGGTAATGCATCTTGAAGGTGCTCTCCAAAAGCAGATATCTACAATAAAGCTACTAAGGATAAGGGGGATTTGACTGTAATTTGCAACACTGAGATAAGGCTAACCTAGTGTCCTGGATCTGCACACCTGGGGCACGTGGAGACTGATGGGATCAGCTCGTGCAGAAACAATTGCTTTCTAACTCTCCTCTTTTTAGGAGTGAGCTCTTCTGCCTCTCTGCAACTGTAGATAAATTCTCACCAACAAACATGGTATCAGAAATTCACACTGCAACATATCTGAGTCCCTGGATCTCATTGTGCTAAGCATGACTCTGCCTCTTCAGCACGTTGGTTGCTCAGCAGACTTGGCATAAACAGCTGGCATTGGTGGGCTGTCACAGTAGGGCAGCTTGTTACTGCTCATCAAGTATCAGCAGCTTCCACTGTGCACCGCAGAAATGGGGAGAAAAATGTCTCATCTCATCCCGTTCTTGGGTGTGATTGTATCAGCATTTTTCTGAGATGCAGTTAGTTGGGTTCTAGTACAAAACTGTCACTGCACCTTTGAACAGATGATAGTAACATTTCACCTACCCCCAACGAAAGAGACACTTGCTAGAGATTAAATCGTAAACCCTATCATCCTCTGCCAGTTTTAAAGTGCATGAAGTAATAAACCCTGCATCTCTCTGGCAGTAAACAGCATGGCAATTAGCACAGAAAATCATCCCTGAAGTAATTCTTGTAAATGAAATGCCTGGGACCTCCCCTCAGACTAAAAAACATAACAGCAGCAGACAAGAAGGCCCAAGGACTTTCCAGCGACACTTCCCCACTCTCTCCACACAGCCCTTTCCCTACAGACATGGGAGAGGGAGGAAGGGCGCTGGGGCGCTGCCATAGAAACCCTTCGCAGCACGCTGTGCCCCAAGCAGAGGAGAACAGGCCTCCTGTGAGCTACCAAGGAACCAAGACCCCTTTGATTTTGCTCAGGCAAACCTTGCCACCTCCCACGCATGCTACAAGTGTTGCACTGATTTTCCATCAATCAGGTAAATCAACACCAACAACAGGCTTAGCCCACAGCGCTTCCCACTGCCCCTGGCTCTGACAGCCCAGCACAGGCACAGCTCACTTTCTTTCCCCTCACAATGTACATGGGGCACTGGATGATATCTAGTTCTTATTTCCTCTGGGTTTGTTCTTTTCAGTGAATGACTTTTTTTTTTTTCTTTTCTCTTTTTTTAAATCAGCCTGCACCTGTGCTAGACGTCATGCTTAACAGTGAATGACTATTGGGTGTTTTTCCATGCTACCTTAACATCAGCTAAATCATCTTGGTGGATTGTTTCTTCTACCTTTATTATTTCCAAATCTCAGCATAATTGTCACCTGCTGAACATACTCCACATGCTTAATGGCTTCAGAGTAAGACAGGAGAAAAGCTTCTAAGTATGAGTTTAGAAGCCACCTGGAAAACCAAGTAGCTATTTTGCAAACCAGTCTGAGCTTCTGTAAGTCCACAGACTTTTGCCTTCACACTAAAGATATACAAAAAAATAAAATGAATTCGCTGTAGTGACTGAGCTTATGCAGCAAATTTCAGAAGCTGGAGGCAGGAGACTTGCTGTGCTGGAGTATGCACCCTTTGAGGACACTATTTCTGATTTAGAACATTTACTTTTGACACTGCAACAAAGTTTAGCTCCTAAAGTTGTGGCTAGTATCTGAGAAACCCAAGTGGGCAGAAAGAGCGTAACAGTCTTCCTACAGCGTGTGTCATGCAAATGAAAATTGAGAGCTCCCCAAACTAGAAAAAACATCAGCAACACGTATGAAGGATCAGGGTCCGACCAATGCCACTGTCACGTGGCATCTAAAACCCTTTGCCTTCAGATACAGAACCTGTGGTTCAGCTCTGGAATGCTGAGGGAGCTGGGAAAATAATCAGCAAGGCAAGACTGGCTCCCAAACATTCCTCTGAGCAACTTTCAAGAAGGTGAGAATCAATTAGATGGATGACAGGTGCGGCAGGGATCTGCTGCAGGTAACAAGAGAGAAGGCTACACCACAGACAGATGCAGTCTCAGTAGTAAAGCACTGGTCAATGAGAATGGTTTCCCCTCTTGTCATCTGCTACTCCCTACTTTTATTCCTGCTCCTGTTTCCCGACTCATCCTTTCACAGCTAGCCATAGCTAGCCCTCAGGCTACCTGCCAGCCGGCCATTCTCATTCACAAGGAGCTAAGGAGAAAGCACAAAGCCAGCCAGTCAGAGGCATATTAACCAGGCCTCACAGGCAGCAAGTCCCTTTCTGCCCTCCCCGAGTCCATTCAGGGCATGGATTCTTGCTATGCAGAGAAAGACCTTGGATATTTCAAAGCAGAAAAGGCATCTGTGCTTGCTTTTGTCTGGGGATTTAAGCACCAGTTCTGTGTTTGTCCCAGAAGATTTAGTCAACAAGAGCTTTAGTGAACAAAGAAACACAAGACAACCTGGACTGGAATGGGTCTGGAAGGAGAGGAGATGAGGTTTCCAAGGTGGTTATGTAGGAAGCCATCATTAGATGCTGCAAAGTGCTCTCAGAGTTCTGTGTTAGAGCTGAACTCAATATAATCGATGCCAGCTGTTCCATCAGTTTCAGTAAGATGCTTGTCAGGCTCTTTGAGAGCAAACCATAAATTGGCACCAGTTCTCCCTTCCTGAAAGCAGCTGATGATCTTTTTCCCTCATAACAACACAGGTTCTCACTTTCTGATGGATCTTGGGCTGATTGTAGTATTCTGATAGCAACTGGTCTCCAGGAAAACCTAACAAAAGACTAAACAGGAAAACCTTGCTTTCCACACTGATTACTCACAAGTGAGTTGCTGAGGCTCAGGACTTCCAGCCACTCACCTGGTGCTCATCTTTCAAGAAGATACAGTGGGTGCAATTCCCTCTGCCACGCAACAGCACTTACAGTAGCAGCAAGGGTACTGAAGATGAGAAGCGTGGTATCAGCAAGCTATCTGACCAAAACTGGTTGGTTTTGAGCAGCCTTTCCAGGCTATACTGTCTTTGTTATACATGTCGCAGAGTGCTCCTGGTCCTTGATAAATAGGGCAGGCTGCCTGGATGGTTCAGATCTTCCATGCCCTACGCTCCATTTGATTTCACTGCTGCGAGAAGGGCCTGGTACCAGAGTCTGGGTTCAAACTTGTCTGGATGCAATGCGACTGTTTGGGGCTGAGAGGCTGGAGGGGAATAGTACAGATGCACTGAGTCACCCAGTACACAGAGAGGTAAAAGCAATGTTCTTTGCTTGAGCTGCAGAAGCTGCTCAGCCGCATTCCAGCTCCCCTACAGCGCAGAGACTTGGAAATGCAGTCAGATCTCTAGTCTTTAAGATGGTGCACTGGAGCAGTGGCTTTAATACAGCCTTTGACGCTGGCAAGAGACCTCTGGCAAGAGGTCCTGTGGGGCTGAGGAGAAAGAAGGATACATGGGGTAGAAGAAACAAGGCTAAATCACCTCTGCAAAAAACCATTCTTGGCTGCCCAGAACAGCTTTTTTGGACCTGTCTGTGATAAGAAGTCGTTTGTAGAGTCATCATGAGACTGTTTAATGACACTAGGATTCAGGAAAATGCTGCAAAACAGAAGCCCTGCCTTTGAAATCTCTTAGCTTCAAATTCAAATGATGTTGAGCTTCTACCCCACGGCATTCTCATTGTGATTCTCACAACAGCTTTTGTGACTGCCTTTCCACACAGTCTCAGGGATTTAGACACCAGTTCTATTACGGGTCTTAATTCCTGTGACTTTTGAAAATCTCAACCACCATGCACGTTTGCAATGTGCATACAGCACTGAAAAGCACCACACATAGTTACATATACAAATGATATTTGATGTTTGATGCCCAGGAGGACTGGGCAGTCTGGGTTAGAAGGGCCTCTGAAGAAGACCCTTACACCTATTTACATCCATTCTGCAGTTACAGAGGCCTTCGAATTTCATGGGGGAGCTATTTCCTCTCACAAGGCTCTGAGTTTCACAGTTTACAATGGGCGTTCATTCGGGGCTGACTGATATAGACAGAGGGGTGCATGAAATGCATCAGCCTTCAAGCCAAGGTATTCAGTAAGGACAGAGTAGTTAATAGGGATCTAATCATATAATTTAAGTCTAGTTTGCTTTTCAAATCAGTTTTGCCACTATGTAGTTTGGAAGCCACTACCTCTTCTTTCTTAATCTCTTAATACGAGCAGGCCTTAAAATCCTTTGCATAAAATACTTTGTGCTGGTCCTGGGCTCTTTGCTTTCTCAGGGTGCATGTCTGCTGCTGAGCCTTGCGTCAGGGAAGAAATAAGAAGAGTAGGCTTAGCAGAGTGCCAAGTGCCACAGCCAGAGAAGAAGCTGGTCACCGATAGACACGAAGGAATGTGTATGCGAGCTGGCAGGGGCCAGCTGCTGTGCCAACTGCTGAACAAACCCTCTTCACTTCCCTCCCCTCTGCCGGGCTGCCTCCCACACACTGTGCTGACAAGGGCTGCATTGCCATGTCCGACACTTCATTCTGTGCTTTGAAAGTCCAGTCTAATTGAGTGACAAAGTCATTCTGCCTTGCATCTCAGCAGAAGATTTTACTCTAAAGACCCTTTCATCTTCTGACCTTCTCCTCTCTGCCCTTCCTGAAGCCTGGCTAGCCCAAGGCCCAAAAGGGCACATGAAGGGGCAGCTGAACCTTTCCAAAGACACATCATATGCTCTCCCAGCCTCAGCCATGCCAGTGCAGTCGGTACTTAGAGGAAGCATCTGGTCAGGAATCAGGAGAGGGAACCACCAGCACAGTCAGGCTCCCTGGGAAAAGCCCAGCCCCTCCACAAACATAATGCCGTGCAAGAGCTGTCACTATCCTGCTCACAGCACTCTCCATCAAAGGAAAAACTCTTCTCACGTTCCACAAGCAGGCTCTGGGTTACAACCGCTTTGACCGATGCTGTTCCCAAAGGCTAAAAAATTAGGATCAGGGCCCTCTTGCACAAACACTGCGAAAACATGACCTGGCAAGGTCCCTACCCTTGCCTGCTTCCAGACTGAACACAATGTAAGACAATGGTAGAACAAAATGTGGAGATGGGAAGGATAAATCTTCCAGGAATCAGATAGTGTTACTCAGGCTGGACATACTGATGAGTGTTACATGAATCACCTGTCCAACTTCTTAGTTCTGATGAGGCAATTTCTTAGAAGCAAAAAAAGTAGTGAAAGTTTAAAAATAATTTAAAAATACAGAACCATCATAAAAAATTTAAATAAGGGGAGTCTAGTATGGTACTTAGGTATATCACTCCCTGAATTCAGTATTAATGCCAGTTTTGCCAGAAGAACAGTAGATCAATCCCTCTTACACTGCTTTGCTTTCACAAACTTCATCTTTTAAGTTTTATCATTCCTATCACTTCGCAGACCTCTCCCTGCAGTCCTGCCATCCCTTTTGCCATATGCTCACATGGAAGAGAGACAAAAAGCAGGAGAATTGTATAGCCATCATGATTCCCAGTGATGGATGTCCAAGTGTTATCTCCTTAGAAGGTATGTGTTATCCTTCCTATTCTGCCTAAATATCTTCTCCTTCCTCTCACGATCCCCTATTCTCATCAGTTTAGCAGAGTACAATCCTGTGGTTGCTCACACCAAAGCACAAACAAGCAATTTCTGAGACACTTCCCAGCTGGGCTGCCACTGATTTAGTATGTGGTGTTTTCCCTTCACAAAACACCGATAACCTCTTTTTTTTGAAGAACTGACAAAATGCCTTGTTAAAATTCTCATGCCAATGTGGGTGATTCTTCTCCATCTCCCTGAAGTCCCCTTGCTATCTTAAACTGATGCTTGCTTTTTTCACCTCTAGCCTAACCAGCACAATCAACCCCACAGATCTTCCATCCTCCAAGATGGTCCCATCTGTTCTGCTACCTTTCCAGAGGAGGCGGGAGGAACCACTGCTTGGGCAGTGTATACTACACACTGCAGGAGTAAAGGACCAGTGTCCCTGTAGTTGTGAACGGCTCAGCACTTAGAGCTTCTCCATAAGGGAGGAAGAAGAGGCTCATGCCATGTTTCTTTCTATGCTCGACACAGAAGTCAAATACTATTATACTATGATGACCTGCACGATGGTCCCAGAAGAGAAGGCTGGACTAGTCCAATCTAAACCCCATGTTAATTCCACACCAGAAGTAGCTCTTTTTCCAACAAAGGCATTATAGATTGTACCCTTTGCAAATCTCTACCAAGAAAAGCATGGGATAAATGTAAGTATAAACTGTGATATATCTTTATGTCTTATGCAGCACTATATTAATTGCCTAACAGGTATGTAAGCATATATACATACTTACTATCATACAATCATAAATATTAGAGAAAGACCCAACCAGTGTATAGAAATTACTTTTCTCTTGCAATGAAGCTAATTATCATCAGGTGAAATGTGACGGTTCTTTTCATTAGCTCATACCCTTCTGGAATGTGAATTTTAGTTTAAGAAGCAATGGCAGGCTCTGTTCTGAGGGTATAAGGGCTACTTTACTCCTCACACTTTATTCTGTGTAAGCATCCAAAAGGAAACCATCTGGTCTGAAAGATGGCTATGCTATCAATTATCTGTGAGGATGCACTTTCAAGGGAAATTATATCCTTTCAAGGTTTGGCTAGTTTGTTTAGACAACTTTACCAGTGGAGCATTTTCTTATAGGTACCTTAAGCGTGTAAAATTTCAAGGCAGAATATTTGTGAAATAACAAAGGTAAAAAGGTCAAACAGGAAAGTGAAAGGCAAGCTGGCTACAGACTGTTCTATCAATGGCACACATTGTTCTGCCAGAAATCACTAACTGAGAGGTATTCAAATCCCTCAATAAGTACAGAGAGAATGCCACAGAGAAAGAGATGTCACTGATAAGTTTATGGAGCGCAGAAGCCAACAGGGCAGATGGGGGGGCTAACAGAGGAAAAGTGGAAATAAAGATTCTGCTCCTACATGCGCCACAGGAAACTCCTCATCCATGAAGAGTGCAAGTGTCAGTACAGCCTATGGGTGTAGTGGTCCAGAGACAGCCCCTCTCCAAAACGTGGCCAGCCTCGGCTCTGGCATCTACAGCTATAGCTGAACGACGTTAGGGTAAAGAGTATTGTCCATACTATTGACTGCTGATGCCTCAACATCTCTCCTATCCTCTTCTGAAGGACTGGGAGGCTGAGTGTGATGGACGAGCACAGCTGGATTTGCTAGGCTAGATAACACTTTCAGAGAAACCAGAAGTTTTGAGACCAGGAGTCAGCTTTGCATGATTTCCAGGGTGCCATACCTGCCTGTTGGAAATTCTCCATATTGTCAGTATACCAGGGGCAATATAGTGATGAATATCTGCATCTGTTAGAATAAATAAGGCCACTTGGCCTGAAGGTAAAACGATTCCCGAGAAGTGTTCAGCTGAGAGGAAATAACCAGTTCTCAAGTTGTGCTTCTTATCTCTCACGATTTCTGCCAGGGTCAAGTCCATTTCAAATACGTTTCTCAGTTTGCACTTGGGCCTCCCATTTAATGTTTAACTGCTTGACTTTACATCTTTATAAAACACTGTTGTGAGGGTAGTTTCCTGAAGAGACAGTTGTTGCATTCTTTGCAAATACAGTTAGAATAAACTTTTTCAAACTTACAGTAATTCTGATCTCTTTTTTGGTTGTTTGGGGGTTTTTTTGTCGTCATGCAGCACAGTGGTCAAAACATATCCATAGCCAAATGCTTCCATTTCAAATAAGTAACCTGAATTTTAGCAAATACTTGCATTCTCACACTCCCCACATCTAAGGCACTCCATTAAAACTGACTGACACTACTGCCATCTTGTTCACCACCAACTGCATTAGTCAGCTGTAACTCAGTTCCTCCAAAAAAAAGTGAAAAGCAAGAGTAAATATCAGTTGCAAGCACTTAATGGAGCCAGGAAACTATCAACTACCTCTAATCAGTGATACGTGTTTATACCTGCAGCTGTTAGTTATACCTGCTTCTCATTCTTGGTGTCCTGGAAGAACTGTACCACTGACATCACCTTGGAGAAGTCCTGAGCAGGATAATTTCAGCTTGATAAACCCTCTTAAAACTTCTATGATCTACCAAGAGTTGAGCTTGAGACCTTGCTGTGGAATATACACATCTCTTTGTACTAGCGCCAACCATTCACTCCATCCACATCTTGCAAGTACAAAGGACAGGTTCTGCCTGAAAATTTCTTCCTCTGAGCGCAGTCAGATATGTGTCTCAGAATTACTCCCAGAATATGGAAGTGCATGTGGGTTTAGGGCTCTGGACCAAAACTACTGCAACGACCTAACCTAAGATGCTGATCTCATGTGAGTTTCCTCTTCAAGCTCTCTAGTTCAAAGAATTGTGAAGGCTTATCTTAGCAAGCTTTATGCTGGATCGGGTACTTTTGATTCACACCACTCTGCCTTTACACGAATCAGGTATCATCTGTCCGGAGTAAATCAGGGAAAAAATATGACCGGTTTAGTTGTGTGGCACGGCTGAATTGGATCAAATATGTTCTCTTAGGTATGGAGTGAGCAAAACAGCAGCAGCAAAACCCACCATATTCCCACTCTCTGCTCTAGCAATGTCCTCAGACGTTGTTCTCAAAGACTGAGATGTGGTTATTGTCCATGCTCACATAGAGCCTGTCCTGTGAGTTTTACTGCTGTTCTACCATGGGCTTTGTGCCATTAGCTATTGCTCAACAGCAACCACCAAACACAGGTCTGTTCGGGCTGTGCAGCTTGAATGTGTCCCATCCCCTGCCTCAAGTCCCCCATTCACTGACAGTATGCAGCATCTCTCACTCAAAGTCTTCAACCAGTACATCAGATCTGGTCTGTACAGCACCTGGCACTGACTTTCTCAGCATGTTGAGATGTGGCATCCACAGCAGGCAGGAACTACAGTATCTTACTCCTGGTCTGACACCAACTCATCAGATCACTTTGGGGAAGCCATGTCATCACTCCTCGCCTGAGTTTTCCCAGCTGTAAGATATGGATAATGTTCTTTGAAGTCAATCCAGATCCTTTGATAAAAGACAAAGATTTAAAAAGATTATTCTTGACTGCACACTCTCCAGGACATGAATTGCGTCCTTGGCATAGGAAATCCTCTAGCACACCACAAGTGCTAACACTGCCCCAAAGAGAAAACAGCAAAACTCTGCATCAGCTTATCATTACAAGCACTGGAAAAATACACGTTCGTTGCTGATACACTCTTGGATTTTGGCAAATCTGTGTGTTCTTTCTGAACACAATCGCAAATTGCTTTGAGTTCAAAGAATTATTCAGCACTGCTAAGGGTTATCTAGGAGGCAAGCCAACCTCCGGCTGTATCAGCCTGTGTCCTTGGGAATATTCCTCTGGCTTGATCTGCAGCTGAGTGGATCGTGAAGACACACAGCTGGGTTTCTGGACATCATCTAGTACTATACATGCTCCGATCAATGTATTTTACTTGCCAGGGAGAGTTTTAATTTTCTTATTTAGAAGAACGAATTGATATAACGGGTGTTTACATTGGCTCTGTGCAATCATTTTTTTGTTTTCCTCTCTTCGCTTGAAGATCATGTAATATTTGTCTTAAAGCAGCAATGGCCAAAGGGGCATACACAGCTCCAACTCAGAACAGGGAGGGTCCTTCTTATGTCACCACTGTCAACTTAGGACAAAAACTGCGATGAATAGGAAAAAATAAATAAATCTTTTGTTTTCAAAGCTAAATAGCCAAAAATGCAGCTAGAAAAGTTCCATAAAGGTTTAGCTTTCAGCAACACATAGCGGAAACAAAGCTGATTCCTCCTCTTGCTGTGCCCCCTGACCTCAGAGTTTTATATGTCACTGCCTAGAAGGCCTCTAGTCACGGCAGCCTCTGTGCATGGCTTTCCCAGGACTTTCAGGGTTTTCCTTGGGGGATGCTTGAGTGGGGGAAAAAAGGGCTTTAGCACCAGCCTTCGATTTAAAATAGCAGGGGGAGTTTACTGATTAATATTCATGAGGAGGGAACAGTCTGCTTTTTGTTACCACAGCCTTTTCCCATGCAAGGTGGGTTGAGAGGGAGGAATACATTAAGGAACATATCCTACTGTCACAAGTACCACCACCTTTAGAGACAGAGAAAATCAGGAGCCTAAGCAGAGCTCAGATGGTAAATATTTAACAGGGAACGGACTTGCCTCTTCTTTCTGCCTGTATATATTAAACTCATTCTTTCATTTTAACAAGGGAACTGTGTTTTCCTGCACTCTCTACCCCCACCCCTGCCCCCTGCTTAAATTCTGTGCCCAAGTGGATAGTTCACAACATGCTATAAATCCCCTCCACCACTAACACAATTGAAAGTATTTCCCTGTTTTATTGGTTTTGAAAGTCACTGCTAGTCCTTCTCTAGTGGGAAATGTTACTTCTATTCCCTGGGGCACAAGGAAGAGCAGGACTGGTTCCCTTGCACTTACACCAGAAAATTTCTGGGATAATCCAGCTGAAATCCATGATTCTCATACTCGTATAAAGCTGGCATATGAAAAAAGCACAAATGAGGCAAAGTTTTTCAAGCACAGGTGCTGATTTGGGGTGACTCTCATTCACAAAAGCACAGATTTGACTTCCTTAGTCCTTCTAGCTTCCCCATCAGCATCTGAGTTCAGGGATTCCAGAACCAGGAGCAATTTCAGAAAATTATAGCGAAGGGTCCAAAGCCTCTCCTGTGACGATAAGCAAGGACTCCTCAATTTCTGTGCAATCACTGGGAAAATACACTAGCTCATTTGGCAAAGTCAGCTATTATTTAATAACTCCTTAAAGATAAGAGATTGTAAGAGCTGTGGTACACCATCACTTCTGACACCAGAAGTGGATTCAGGCAGCAGCTGATGGACCTCTCTGACAAGAAATTTACGTTTGTGGTTGTGGCCCTATAATAGCAAGTTAGGAGCAAAGTAGCTGCGGGTGCTTCCAAAAGAATTACCATTTGATATCTTCTCCTGTGCTGAGTGAAACAAACCGTGCTGGCACAACCACACTTCAGCTGATACAACTGTCTTGATTGACTGAGCACCAGAGCAGCGTACATGGGGACTCCCAGAACCTCACGGATAAAATGAGCCCTGTGAGCTCATACACTTTAAAGTGTTGATCTGAGCTGATCATGAACAGACTACAGCAGCGCATGACTTGAGACTACATCTGAATGCCAAGAGAGCATTACCCTGACTGTCCCCTTCTCTTCTTTCCTTCACAGAACAAAAGAGCACTGGTAGATCAAAAATGGCAAAGCACATGGCCCGTGTAGGGGCCCACCTCCTACAAAGGGCAACAAGGGCTATGCTCTGAGAGCCAGGTTAGCAGCCACCAGCTGCTGGCAGAGCCTGGGGTCAGGCTGGGGCTCGACGAGCTGCAATCTCAGATCAGCCTCACTGTTTTGACAGATGCCCTTAGACTAAGTGCAGTTAAATGGATCAGTACAGCAAATTTCTCCTGGGGGAGGGAGGGATGGGGGAAGGAGAGAAGAGAGAAACGACTGGCTCCACCCACGGCAGCTGTCCCTGCCCCAAAGGCCCGGCACTACTGCAATATCCCTCTGTACTTTCAAGATCCAGCTAGAAACTTTTGCCAGTGGAAATATCCTGATTTTGCACTTTTACAGACACAAAACCATGAGGGAGCTGTACTAACTACTAACAGAAGTAGTTTTACTTCTATAGCATCTGTTTCCTGGAAATCAAAACATGTCACATTGGCAAAGGACACCTACCACCATGAGAAGCTTCATTTCCACTGCTTTGGTAGCAAAGCAGCTCTAGTAGTGCACAGAAAGCAGATGACAGAGCCCAGAGTTTCTCACTGAAACCAGAGCGGCGAGATTAGGATTTGGTTTAAGGATGGCATGAAGCATGAGTAGACATTGCATGGAGATAAGAGTAGATTCTATCATTGCGCCAGCCAAGACTAAGAAGAAAGCTAGGGCTTTCCGAACACGGCTGGGGAGAGGAGGGTACCATGCCCCTTGCACCATCTCCCTGACCTTGGCTGCAGCGTGCTCCCAGCCCAAGCAGAGCACACTTTGCTGGAGCTCTTGCTTTGAAGAACTGTGCCTGACTCGAAGCTGATTGTGAATGCAGAGCATGACCCATTTTAAACAGGTAGGCCAAGAAAACCTCCATCTCTCTGCCTTTAGGGACCTGTTTCAGAATACAGAGGACTTACTTACCTTGAAAATGTTTTCCATACTGTTTGATGTTGTGGAACCGTCAGTGGGAATACTGAGAGCATTAGATGCCTGGGTGGCTTATTGATTTGTTCTAGTTTTATTAAACTGGCTAAAGTTCATTCAGAAGTATCCCTTCCCCACACTCAAATACTTACTCTGAATGCTGCCTTGAGAGGGGCAAATGGGGAAAAAAAAGAAGGGAACTTGAATGTTGAAAAATTTATCTAAAGAAACCTGCGATATGAAAATGGACTTCATAAAAAGTATGTATTATTTATATCACTAACATAGTCTTCTGGGTTCAATATTTCTTGCTTCTTAAATTCTGGGAGAAGCTGGATTTGTGTGTGCATGTTTCTAATGACCACGTGCACATATACATGCTTGTGTCAGTGTACAGAGGGAGAGAGACCCGAAGAGAAGGAGTCTATCAATCACAGACAGTAATTTTTCTTTTGTCAACCAAAGAAATAAAAGAAAACTTAGCCTATTGTCCTTTTTTTGCAAGTAAGAAAGTTGAGAATTACATTCTTGGTAACCTATACCCATGAAGTAATGACAGACGAATTAAATGGTTGAGGTCACACAAGACCAGCCCAGACCCTTCCCCTTCCCCCAACAGTAAGATTAGACACCCCGGGAGATTTCCAAGAAACTTTACAAATTGAAGTAGAAGCTGTGAAAATCACCAGTGCACAGCAGCTCAGAGAGGGACCCCAAGGTTTCATAAGGGCAGGTTATGAGCAGCTCAGGCCTGGCCAAAGGAGCGCAGAGGAAGAAGAGGGGCAGCACTGGCACTGTCCGGTGCCAGGCACTCTCCCAGTGCAGGTGGGACCTGCTGCCAAACCTGCTTGGGTCAGGCTGGTGAAAACAGAACAAGGAGGGGATGAGGCATAAGTATCTCCTTGTATCTAATTCCAGATTTATCCATTCTGATGTGATCCAGAGATAACCATCAAAACAACTACATCTGTCAGAACAGGTGGGAGACCTGAATTTGAGCCCTCTCTTTGCTTCTTCTGTTGCTGAAACAGAAATTCATTTCCATGTTGCTAATACTAATGATACTTAACTTTTGTTACGGTCTCATTGAGAGAGCAGGAGAGATTTGGAGAATTTTTTTTCTCAAAAAACTCTTTCTCCACCACCTCTGGTTCTTACGAAAAAACCCAGAGATTTCATCTGTTACAACTTTACAATTTTGCTCCAAAAAGTACTCATAAACCAGCTTATTTCCCTACAGCAGATCATTTAAAGGCATAAGTAGGTTAAAATTGATAATTCTTCCTGCTGTCTAATTCTGGATATATTTTAAGATGCATTGGTGTTTGAATGAGATCTTTAAAAAAAAAAAANAATTTCCATGTTGCTAATACTAATGATACTTAACTTTTGTTACGGTCTCATTGAGAGAGCAGGAGAGATTTGGAGAATTTTTTTTCTCAAAAAACTCTTTCTCCACCACCTCTGGTTCTTACGAAAAAACCCATAGATTTCATCTGTTACAACTTTACAATTTTGCTCCAAAAAGTACTCATAAACCAGCTTATTTCCCTACAGCAGATCATTTAAAGGCATAAGTAGGTTAAAATTGATAATTCTTCCTGCTGTCTAATTCTGGATATATTTTAAGATGCATTGGTGTTTGAATGAGATCTTTAAAAAAAAAAAATCATTAATTGAAGCTGTCTGGCTCTGTCATCCTGCCCTCCCATTCTCCACCCAATGAATCAGTAAATTGTAACAGGAGAATCTGGCTAAACAAGTTCCTAATTCAAACGCCATCTTATGGACAAAGAAGTCTTTGAAAATAGTATCCGTCATCTGGCTCCTTGCGATGGAGTGGAAAGTTATGTTTTTACTGTTCACGGAATTCATCTCTCCCTTCAGCGTCGTCAAATGCTGAGTGCGGTGCAGCATGAGAAAGCGGAGCTCAGGGAGAGGAGAGGGAAGGGGGAGGCCTCTGTCAGAGGAGCCCAGGGCAAGCAATTTCCTGCCAATTAACACACGGCTACTGATAATATTTCTCCCAAGAATAGAGTTCCAGATAAGGAGAAATTTTATACCAGTTGATTCCAGGTTACTGATAAAGCTTCCTTGTCTAAAGTCCAGTTGTCTTCTCACTGAAGTGATCGGCTTCAGTGCGAGCAGTACGGGGTCTCAGAGCACGCCAGCCTTCCTTTGATCACAGAAACGAGATGATCGACAGAAGAGTCCCACTTCCTAACGGGAGGAGATTTCAACAGCAGCCTCTGAAGTTGAGCACACAGCTTGTCACAGCCATATTCGTGGGGGTGTCACTATGCTGCAGCTCTCCCTGCCAGCCCCCTTTGCACTCACAGGCAGCATTGCAAAGCTCGCTGTACAGTGCTACAAAACTAAAATAATTAATCTGTGTAAAGTGGATTCAGAGCCAAGCTCTGTGCTATCCATGGTAATAAACTAACCAAACAAAATAATCCCAACTGCTAGTATTCTATAAAACTGATTTCAAATGTGTCCATTAATGTCCCTATAAAGCAACCTACTCTTGGCGTGTGTGGCACTTCCAAATTTTTTGCTTTTCGTTTTTAGCTGTTGGAGTACCTGAGAGCAACAGAGCACAAGGGAATCAGAATAAAAGACANAATCCCAGCTGCTAGTATTCTATAAAACTGATTTCAAATGTGTCCATTAATGTCCCTATAAAGCAACCTACTCTTGGCGTGTGTGGCACTTCCAAATTTTTTGCTTTTCGTTTTTAGCTGTTGGAGTACCTGAGAGCAACAGAGCACAAGGGAATCAGAATAAAAGACATTTGTTTTAAATATAAATGCAGGGGCATTTTGTGTGAGGAGACCGGGACCCTTTTCCTTTACTCTCCTGCATCTTGTAGCTTCTTTGAGGAGGCTGGTGGGAAGAGGTTAAAGGTTACCTAGAGCTGCCACTAAGAGTGAAAAATGGTGGATAGTGCCCCTGTTCTTGACTTCGAGTTCCTTTATTTCCTTTTGTCATGGCAATACCTTCCCAGGGAAGGCCTGAATGTTGCAAATTAGTGTTCCAACTTATCTTTCTAATTACCTCTTCAGGTGTAACAGTGAGCCAGCTGCTTGCAAGAACAAAAGAAACTGCTCAGTAATGTGCTCTGTATTGGCATCTGCCACAAACTTGTTTTAGGCAAGTATCTATCTGGCTTGTTATTAAACAAAAACATAACAAGATTTTTCCCTTTTTCCTGGGGAAGTAAAGATCTTGCCCTGACAACTTCAGCCTGATACAAAAAATTCTGGGAAGAAATCTCACCTTATACCAATATTTCTGAAAACGGCACAATTAGGAGAACATCTGATAAAATCAAATATAGGAGCTGAGTTTGAAGAAGCATGAATTCTGTACTGCTAAAACCAAGAGAGACAGAACTAAATCCCTGAACACAAGGTTGGGGAGGCTGACTTCTGCCAGAGTTGTGTGAACTAGAACTGCAGCTTTTATTTTCCACCACATGCTTCTTGCGCACAAAGGAAAACTCCCTCTGACAGGAAAGGATGATGATTTTGGTGACCATGTATGAAAGAAGTCTCAGGAGAAACGTTCAATCCTTGTGTTTGTTCAGAACAGAAACCTTGGAAACTTGAAACAAATTCCAAGGAATGCTGTCGTCTGTCACGCACGCAGGCTGCCTCTGAGTACATGACTCTTCTTGGGAAAGTGGATGCTGCCATGGAAGACTCCTTCCAGGTGAAAAAAGCAGTGGTGTTCTGCAAGAATTGTCACCAATAAAGAACTGCAGAGCCTCAAAAGACAAGACAAAGAGATAATAGACCATTGTTTAGGACTTCATATGTAATCGTAGACAATACAGCGTGAGCCGGATACTGAACCCATCCTGACAGATGATGGTCCAGCCTCTAGCCGGGGAAGAGAGATTAGGTTAACCCAGCCAAGGCTGACCTCAGCAAGCTGGTAAATCAGGCAGGCACATGAACCAAGGCATGAGAATCTGAATCAAAGTCTATTGTAGTGGAAAAATCTCGTACTGACCACGATCAAAGCAGACTGAACTCTTACTAACAATATAAATACACACACACAAATGTATATTTACATGGCATTTGTGGTCAGACAAGGTCCTTGTCAAACTATATGCAAAGAATGGAGCGTGAGCTGCAGCGAGGTGAAAGAGCTCAGCACAATGGACACAACACGGCTGTCTTAAGTAAAATCTGAATGGTTGGGTGTCTGGATCTAGCTGGAAGTGTTGATTCCCTAAAAATTAGGCCTCAAGCTTTTTTGTTAATCTAGCCATGAGAGTATATAAATTTTCATTTTCAACACTGACTGGAAAAGCCTGTCACTAAGGAACTGTTTTCAGAAATAAAAAACCTGCAATGGTATGTCAAAAAACCCCAACAAACCAACAAACCAGAACAGCTTTTGGGTAACAGATAAACAGAAAAATCTTTTTCTTTATTTTATTTATGTTCCAGTGAGTACGTTGTCTATATTAGCATGGAGATCCAGAGCAGCAGTAAAGTCTTGAAGCAAATGCAAATCCCCTGAGCACCCCCACTTACTAGGAATCGGTTTGCTTTGTAGAGTGGTTTTGGTGTGCATCGGCCCAATTCCTCCTGCAAGATGCTAAGCCAGAACTGATTTGGATGCAACCTGATGAGCTCCAGTCCATAATGAAGACCTGAGAGTCTGAGTCAATGCGTGGTCCTTTGGAGAGCTTCAAAACACATCTTTGGTGGGAACATTTGGTTCAAGCAACCAGACCACCTTGTCCAAAGAAAAACTCCCAAACCGCCAACTGGTTAGATGTACAGAGGTCTTGGCATCAAGTAGCTTCAACACACTGATCCACCCATGTTGTAGTAAATTACTTTAGACACACACTAACTGACTCAAAAGATGCCAAGTGTTTACTATTCCCTAATGAAGAGCTGCAGAGCTGTAATTCCAGATCATAGCAAATTATTACAGCCAAACTATACTAAATAAATCAGTGTCTATGCGAAGTCACGTGGAAAAGTGCAGCAGATTAGGCACTCATTAGAGATTTATTTCCAAGCTATGGACTGAACAAAGAATAGATATGATACAAAAGTTTTCACTTAAACAAACCTACAAGGGTCTCGCCATATTACAAAAACAGCTAATGCATTCTCAGTGGCTTTTCATGTTTAGCTAATCCTGAATAATGTTATTAAAATTACAGTTTCCCTGTGTATTTTCTGTTTGATTAATAGTTGAACATAATCATCTTGCCACAGAGTAAGAAGGAAAAGGTGAAATTCAAAGTGTTTTCAAAAGTTGATTTCAAAATCACCCATGCAGAGCTCTTTGATGGGTGCTGGTGTTGTGGCATCAGAAGTAATTCAGACACCTGATTAGTTCATTCAAGTCCATGCTCAAAGTGGTTGGTTTTTCTTCCTCTCATACTTTAGACTTTAAAAAGTCACTTGTCAATGTCAGGCTTTACAGTTAAAAAGTAAAACACTTTGCAACAGAGACAGAACTGTTCTAGAAGGCAAAGAACTTTTTCCCAACTACTATTACATATATGGGATAATAAAAACATCCTGGAAAATTCAGATAGCTTTAGGTATCAATAGCATTTAATACAAAATACTGCAAGTATTTCTTCAGCTAATATGTAGCTTTTCATCATACACTCACTATTTTGTGTGTTTACACAGTTCAAGCGTATATGTTCACATCATGTGAAGAGAACCGATGCCCACAGTGGGAGTTTTCTTTCCTTTTTTGCATATAGGATTGTTCCACTTGCTAAAAGCTAAATTCTACTGAATATGACCTGTATTTACTGCATTATTATACAGTATCTTCCCTAGCACGTTGCTCTTAGAAGGCTGGGACATTGCATACTATAGGCAGAGGTACGTACAGGTTATAGATTTCAGCAGTTTAATTTCAGATGGCAACAGAGTGGCAGCCAGGTAAGAGTTCTGTTAAAAGCAGGTGAGTTGAAGGATAAAAAAAAAAAAAAATCCTCCATGTTCTTTCAGTTTCAGGAGCTAGGGACACGATCATATTAAGCTACATACAGTTAATTTACATGAGGCTGTATGTCTTGATATTAAAGAGCCTCCCTCTCTTTGGTGAAGAAAAGCCGTATGTCCAGCTGACTTCAACAAGCACAGCAGGGGCTTTGCGTGTAGCTGGCTCACTCAATGAGCAGCAAGACTATGTGAAAATGGACTTCTGGAGGCCGTAATGCAACTTTTGCACCAGGGGCTGCCCTCCCCACAAAATGTAGTTAAGGCAGGGAAATTCTTAATACGAATTTTACACAAAGACGAGAGAGGATTTCGGATCTTGCCTTGATCCAATTCCATATGCTTCTATAAGAGAGTGGGATCTCGCTAAGCACTTTGATTTTCCGATTGCAAGGTGATCTCCAGTGAACTGCTCCTCCATCTCTTCCTGCCACAGTTAGCCCCACCCTGCTAGCAGAGGGGAAAAGCTGAGAAACCGAAGGCCCTATTTCCATTGCCTTGATGCAATTACTAAGCAGCAGGTTCATGATGCGAGAGGAGCCGTCTGCCAGGGAAGAAAGACAGAGGGTGAGTGAATGAGGCAGGTACAGAATGAGGCCAGCCAGAACTCCACTGGAAAGTAATGTTTACACCTGAACAGAGCTGCGCAGGCAGAGGAAGTGAGATAGGGAAGGCAGAATCCTTTTCCAGCCTGGTCATTAACTAATCTAAGTCTTGAAATACAACTTTTGCCTGTCTTTGAGACACTAAGGTGCTGCATGCCACTGTGCTGTGTTGCCCACAGCCATCGGAGGGGTCCAGGTCAGAGCCCGCTTTTGCAGCACTCTGGGGAGGGGGAACAGGGCACCCCAGCTCTCCCCACCCCAGCTCTGCGCAGCAACCACAAAGCCAGCCCGCTCCGCTTCTGGATGGCCAACCCATAGGTGTTCATGCAAGTTACTGTGCTTATTTAAAGCCCCAGCTGCAATCTGTATTTCTAATGTGGGAGAGTAGTGACTTCCACAGCCATTTAAAACAGGAACTTCTTCTTTGGCATATTTCCTGGTAGTTTTTAAAATTTGAGTGGGTTTGTAATGTCGCCACTTATCTGAGGGGACAAGAACTGCTAGCAGGGCATTCCAGCCCTGGGAAGGTATTTACGCCTCCTAGTCAGCAGTTAGGGCTTTGGGGAGTCCAGTTTGGGTTTTTTGTCCAGTTCTGGGCTCCCCAGTTCAAGAGAGACAGGGAACCACTGGAGAGAGTCCAGCGGAGGGCAACAAAGATGATGAGGGCACTGGAGCATCTCTCCTATGAGGAAAGGCTGAGAGACCTGGGTCTGTTCAGCCCGGAAAAGAGAAGGCTGAGGGGGGATTTCATCAGTGCTTATCAATATCTAAAGGGCAGGTGGCAAGAAGATGGGGCTAGGCTCTTTTCAGTGGTGCCCAGCGACAGGACAAGGGGCAATGGGCACAAACTGAAGCACAGGCAGTTCCACCTGAACGTGAGGAAGAGCTTCTTTATGGTGAAGGTGACAGAGCCCTGGCACAGGCTGCCCAGGGAAGCTGTGGAGTCTCCTTCTCTGGAGATATTCAAAACCCGCCTGGATGCGTTCCTGTGCGCCCTGCTCTTGGGGCACCTGTTTTAGCAGGGGGGTTGGACTGGGTGATCTCCAGAGGGCCCTTCCAACCCCTACCATTCTGTGATTCTGTGAGCCTAGAGTAGTATTGCCCTGTCTCCAGGCATCTGAGTCAGTGTGCAGGGCTGCAGGCTGCCTACAGAGAGAGTGAATTGGAAAGGGTGGGGTTTTTGTTTTGTTCCATTTGCAATTTCGGCAGCTGGCTCCATAGTGCAATCAGATCTCCTCCAGCGCCTTCTGGCTGACTGGCCGCGAGCCCTACCCTGGAGCCCAGGACAGCCGGCAGCTTTTTTTTTTTTTTTTTTTCCAAAAAAAAGATCCTTCTCGTTTGAGGAAGTTCAAGAGTAGGATGGTTGGCCTGATCCAATCTCCTGGCTACTTGGGATGGGCCATATTCAGTAAGAGAATTCAGATAGTCCCAGATATCATGAAGGTAGAATGAATGCAAGTAAATGAAACTGCTACACACAGACTCGCCACTAAGCAAACACAGGGACTTCAGAGGAGATTATAAATTGGGAAAGAAGAGAATGTGGAGTGGAAAAAGTACTTCAAATGTTGGTCCTGCCGAGAACTTTACACTAATTACTTTTGAGAAATGCTGAGAATGAAAGGCTGCGTCAATATGCTAACATTACTCACAGCAAAGCGTGGTTTTAGACTGCCACACCATTCATCTTCTGCCTGATCTCTCTGCATCTTGCAGACACCCAGCAGACAGATTAGAGCAAGGCTAACATGTCTAGGTTTAATTGGACATGCCCTCTTCTGTCCACAGATTTTGTCTGGAAGGACTTTCTCTACCTTTATGTGGGATTTCTGTGAGTGCAACGGCTCAGCTGGAAGAACTATGTGGTAGCAGTCCCAGGTTACTCGATGTCCAGAAACCCCAGACATTTCCACAGCATCTGCACAGATCAGCTGCAGAGTCTGCAAGTGAGTCCAACACTTCCCAGAAGTGTCAGAGGGGCCTGTGGTGCATGTTGGAATCAGCTGTGAAGCCAGGGCAGAGGAAATTCAACATTTCCCGAAGCACTGGATTTGTGGCGCATGTGCAGACCAGCTATGCAATGCACAGACAATCTTCTGGCACCACCTTGTTACGTTTTTTCTGGAGAATATCTTTGCCAGGTTCTACAGAAAGAGGTACAGCAGCTCTGGACTAGAAAAGGACACTAAGGAAAAAGGTCTGCTATGAACCCTGACCACCATTTCTGCTGTAATCAGGAATACATTTCTGAACTTGCCTCCTAACAGCTATGATGCTAATACACATGGACGCTTAGGAAATCTTAGGAGTTCCAGTCTAGAGATCCCACGCTGGCACCATGCAAGCGAACTGTTGGTATGAAGGCTGCAAAAAATATCCTTCTGGGAATCTGTTTGGGAGGGGTAGGGGATGTTCAGCTGCTGGATATGATCAGAAAGAAAAGGTTGCTAAGTTTTACTTTCATTAGAAAGCAAAATGCAGCAGAATTTGATTTTTGGTGGACATCAGGGTGAAAAGGAAGACACAACTAAATCTTTCTGGCCTCTTTCTTGCTTCTGAAATAACTCAAAAAAACTATTTAGAGAGAGAAGATACTGCAGTACTTTTAATCATCACCAGCAGGTCTTTAACCTCACAGGAAACAGAAAAGGAAGGACAGATTGTAAAATATCCAGACAGGCTAAAGGTCATTCTTCTTTCCCTTGGGATGAAACACTGCATCTTGCCTTAAGGACAAATATGCATCTACTATATACATGCTGTCACACAGAACATCCACATCTCTTCACTGTCACTTGATAGTGGCACACCAAGTTTACATTTGAAAATAGAGATAGACATGGCAATAGTGAGCAAGCGAGCAAGCAACATGATAGGCAAAGAAAAAACCTAGGCCACTTCTCCACAGTGACAGAAGGATTGACTCAAGCCAGACATATTTAGTGGCTGCATAGTTAAAATTATGCACGTTACATCAAAAGGTTATTCCTGTGGAGCCTGAGTTGAGAGGTAGGAATTTGGCCTGATGAAGCAGCCCAGAGCAGAATACACTTCCTAGAGCTCACAAGCCCTTCCCTTCACAGATTTTGGGCAGCTCACAAAGCCTGTGGGACGCATAACAACACCACAGAGCTAACCAGGCTGGCTGGGATGGTAACTGGAGGCTGAGGGGCAGCCGAACATGTGCCACCCCTCCCACACCTCGTCACTGGGGTAAAACACCTTGGCTGAAGGATGGCTGGCCACTTCCCCGCCACATTCCTTCATGCACAGACACTTCCTTTAGGTTCTGCAGTCAGTTGCTTCATTTTCCAGCATCTAGCCTAAGGCCTGCGACGGAACACTGGCTTACAGTACAGCTGCAGAGCTACCACTGTTGATAATTCACACGTTAAGATGGGACCTTTTTTTCCTCTTGAAAGCCTGAGGACCGACAAGGGCTGGGGGTACTCAGAGCCGAGTGCTCGTTCCCTTGGGGCTCCAGTGCAGAAAGGCTGCTTCACTGACCACTCCATACAGGGCTGTTGGAATCTCCTTGCCTTTCCCTGGCCACTGTGTCATTCTGGTTCCCACTTTTCATAGCTTGGAGCACAGAAAAGGGAAATTTTAATCGCCATCTCTTTCTGCCTCTGTAGTGAGGGTGGAGATAGGCCAGAGAAATACTCTGTAAAACTTCACTTAAATGGGACGTTATTAACAAACTTCCTCTTTGGTAATAACATTTCTAGGCAAAAGATAAGAAATTACAATTTGGAACAATTAAATTATCAAAACCAGTCAAGGGTGCTGTGCTTCCTGTGGCAGGGCCAACTTTCACACTCCCTATGCCAAGTCCTGCGCAGAAGCGTGAGGGTAAGTGGGCAGAAGCAGGTCACGCCACACTTACGCACAGAGAAACAAAACTCTGGCTTCCCAAGCCTGCCTAAAAAATGCTTGAAAGCCTTGAGCCTTGCCTTCGCTTAGCCACCTGACATATGAACATTTCAAAACATAAATTGTCAGTAATGCATTGTCCTTGTCTGAGGCTAGAATTTGCACGGTCTTGCTAGAATTTGCTGCTGCTGCTGCCAGGGACAAAGTGCCAGGACTCACCTGCACGCTTGAAGAGAAGGGAACCAGTTAGGAGAGATGCTGACAAAAACTAACTTGAGCAGCCACGCACAGGGACAGATGCCTTGTCAGGGCGTGAATATCCTGTACAGAGATGCTGCTCTCTCCACCAGCGCATCCCCCACCGTGCAGCTGTGGTCCTTTCTACAAAAAGCATCCACCATCAGGGCGGCTGTGTCAGGCAGTTCAGAGACAGCTGGTCGGGTGAGCCCTAACGTCTGGGGAGAACGGCAAAACCCATCCAACACCTCACCGTCACAGAGAGGAGAGGGCAGCTCCCTCCTCCTGTAGTTCCTCTTCTGCAGGGTTTAGGTAGGTTCCTTTTCTACTGGCTGAGAGCTGAACAGCTCACCGAGGGCTTTCCGGGAGGCAGAGCCTGCGTACGGGCTGGGATGGAAGGGCAGGGCCAGGAGAGGGGAAGGAGGCAGCGGGGCTGCTGTCCTAGCAGGAGGGAGGCGCTGGGGCGGCTCGGCGCCCCCTGCCCCGGGCACCCTCCCTGGGCGCCGCAGGCCCGGGGGACCGCGGTGCCACCGGCAGCCAGCGCCTGTCGCTTCGGAAGGCTGGTGCCACCGTGCCAGTGGAGGCCTTTGCCAAGGACTGGCACCGAAGCCGTTAACTCTCCCTTAGGGCAAAGCAAGCCGAGGATTTCACACGTGGAGGAGGCCGGGCTCTCGGCAGCCACGCCGCAGAGGGTGGGGGACAAATCCCTTTAGAGAGCCTGAATTGCAGGGGGCTGAGCGGCTTGAGCTGCAGAGGGGCCAGAGGAATCTCTCGCCGCTCCACACCCTGTAAATCCTTTGCTAATTGCTTTATTGCCGTTATTTGTGAAGATAAAGGAAAAGGATTAATTAACTAAGAGAGAAGAGCGCGCATCTCCCTAGATGGGCTTCATTAATTGATATGGGAGGGAGCAAAATCAATTAACAAATTCCTTTGCCTTCCTGATCAGTCTGGAAACAGACCTGTGGCACCTTTTCGGGGGGGATTGCGAATGGTAAAAACCAGCCGGCTCCCTGAGCCAGCTGCAAGTAATTCATTCGGCAGTTTGCAGTTTACACCCCTTGGCCATGGCGGTGTAAAAGCTGTGCCTTGCAGATCTTTTGCAGCTCTATTACAACAGGCAGAAACATAACAATGTCAGTGAGGTGATGCCTCTACACACCAACTCTTTAATTTTGATGCTTTACTCTCAGCAGAGAGCTACATGATTGTGGCAAGAAAATATAGCTTTAAAAATAATTATTACACGGACACTGGTGTCCCTTGACGTTGTAAGTCAGCACATGGTTTTCTGCAATGCATGAGAAGGAGCAAAAGAAGCAGAATGGACGAGAATACCGCGTATTGCATGTATTTCTATCATTCCTCTGTCTTCTTGAACCTTTATACAAATTCGGAGCTAGACCCAGACACAGGAATCTACCCAAGATTCCTTTCGTGTGGCATATTAGTTGAAGGAAATGAATGGTCCCCCGGGATAAGGCCTCAGAGGAGAGGAAGTGTTTGATGAATGAGGTTAGAAAGGTCTCTGTGTAGCTGTGTCATGCCTCGGTAAGGGCTTCTCCAGACAAGAATGATAGTGGTTTCCAGTGCCTACACAAACAAGGGAGGATATTCAGCATCTGTGTTGCAATGTATAAAAAACAAACAACCATCAACAACCATCAAAAACCCAACTCACTCTATTTCTACAGTTTCATCTAAAGCAATTGGAGTAAACCAGATGCAATATATTCAATTGTTTAAGCACTATAAATCATTACTTTGTGTTAAAAACACAGATGGGGGAGAGTTGTAGTTATCAACTGGGAATTACACGACGTGAATCTGATGTCTTGGGCAGTGATTCTTAAGTCTCACTGTTACTGTCTCCCAGGGACAAAATTAGTGAATAAAGGAGAAAAAGAGAGCACAGGCACTGAAACAGAGAGAAAAAACTGCAAAAGAGGGACAGAGCAAGCTAATAAATAAAACAAGAGCCTGAAGGGAAGAGCTGCTTTGTCAGAATATAAATATTTCCCTTCCCCTTTTATCTTTAATGTGGTGCGAGGAGCTTATTAAAGGGAAGTGCAGCTCTGTCCCTGGAGTCCATCCACATAACCACGTAGGGAGCTCGGTCCAACACAACCAGCGCAGCCACGCACACATAAACTCTTCTCTGCTGGAAACAAATGTAACATACCAAGTAATGAAAGGGAAAGCTGGAACCCACAGTGGTCATTACAACTCTTATCTTGCTGGCCCTGGTGCTGCTTTACATTAATGGGCAGCAGTGCTGCCAGGGGCCCTGGCCAGGGAGCTCTGCTCTCCCCAATGGCTCTTTTGCAGGGAGAATCAATGTGGCAGTTTATAACAAAGCCAAATTTGGGGTTTTCATTAATAAAAAGAGGAAGTGTGTGAGAGCGTGTGTAAAGAGGCAAATGCTGCCCTGTAAAGAGACTGCACTGTGGACTAGGCGCCGAGGAAGAAGTCCTTCCTTTTCACCATGGCTTGGCATAGCCATCCCCCGCAGCCAGGCTAGGCCTCACCTTCCCCCGGTGCCATGCTGAGTCCCATGCGCAGAGGGGACAGTGAAGCACGACAACAAATTTTATATTAACGACTCCTCTCTCTCGGAGATCTGGTTTCCGATAATGACTACGTTCCCCTTCCCAGTGTTGGCACCAGCACCTCTTTGCTGGCCCTTCAAGATGTTTGACCATATGGCTGCACAAAACTGCACCATCAGTCAAAGCCTCCAAGTCAGGAAGGGAGACAGTTTCAAATTGCTGCCAGCGGATCCTTTCCCACTATTTCCCTTGCCCGAGCTGTCACAGATACAGGTGTCAACCTGGCTCCTTTACTGCCTCGCTCTTTTTATCTAGCCTTAAAAAAAAAAAAGAGGGGAAAAAAAGAGGAGAGAGCAAAAAAGAAGAGCTTTGCATTTCCTCTACTCAGGCCTTAAATTGGAAAAATGAAGGGAATTCATTGTTGGTGCTTGCTGAATCCTCCACCCCTACTGTTGCACCACTGTGGCCCCTTGAGCATGACAAAATGAGCTCCCCAGGCTTGATTATGCAAACCGCTAATTCCTCCTCCAGTCAAGGGGGTGCTTGGGCTGCACAGCTATACAATTTGAATTTACCCGGCCTTTGTTTTCACTTCTGTTTATACAGATAAACACTTGGTGGTTTTGCATTAAAAATGGACCTGATCTTTCTTTTAACTGTATGCTCATTAATAGGAAGAGACTGTCACATACATGTCTTTTTTTAAGTATTTTTCAGAAAAAAATGTTGGGATGATGTACATGGGGTTTTCCCCCATGATGCTTCCACATGAGCTCCTATCCCAATTGCCATTTTTTCATCATGTTTGAAGAAGAGATGACTTCAGATACTACCAGTAAGCAGAATTTTCTTGGAAAAGTTTTCAACAAATAATGCTTTTCAAAAGTGATTTTGATAAAAATGTAGTGAAAAAATATGTACCTTCAAATCAATACCTTTAAAGATGGACAAAAGCAATAAAAAAGTTTCATACAACCCCCACGCCAGTTCTGGGATTTTTTTAGCTGGCCCTGTTAGGAAATAAGCCCTCATACTTCAGGGAATTCATCTAGTAAAATACCGCTTGTGCTGGCTCTCAGCTGCCTGGCTTCAGCTGCAGCTCTGGTGCTGCTTCCCTGGGGCGGATCAGTGCCTCTGAAGAAGCTCAGAAGCAGCCTGGGTCTCCTCCCCACCCACAGGCCTGGTGGTGGGCACCCAGAATCCGAGAGCATCTTAGAAGGAGAGTCAGTCTCACTTTAAAAAAACCCAAAAAACCCAAACAGCTTTAAGACACGCTTTTGAATCAAATCTGATTTTTAGATCTTTTTTCAGATGTTTTAAGCACAGCTGCCCTAGAAATACTTGGAAAACAGAGCCTTTCTGTTGTTGAGCAAATTTGGAAGCTGGTGGGTAACTATTACTCAGCTGCTCAGGTTGCTTCAGAGAGCCCAAACTCACCATATCTGCATAATATCTAGGGACCAACGCCTATAGACTTTACTCACAAAGAGCTGACCCTTGTGGTCAGGGAGAGCGTTGAGTCACTGACACAGATGAAAATCAGATGGCCGCAGCTCCCATCCCCTCGCCCTGCCCTGCCACTCTCCCACAAGCGGCTGCCCCTTGCGCAGGGATCTCTGGGCCAAAAGCAATGCGGCTCCAGGAATCACCTCAGTTTGTAGCCCAAAGGAGGGAAGTAAGCCAGTGCCAAATTTGAACTGCTCTAACAGGGTGGGCCACACAACAGCAGTCCTAGAATGGCTTTGAGCTGAGCGCAGATGTCCTTGCCCTGAAGGCAGAGATCCCGGGTGCAGGGCAGGGGGACCAGCTGGGGACAGTCACCACTTCAGCCGTCCCACTTTCCACAGGCTGCTTCATGAGCCAACACCCTTCTCTACCACAATGAGAATTTGCATGAATAAGATCTCACTGGGCAGAAAATGCCTGTACTGTTACGTCTAGGAAAGCACCAGGGATCATGCTGCACTTGGATAATAACAATGAGAATTAGGACACCACACTGCAGAGGCCTATTGCCTCCCTCACCAGGAGCCACCAGTGCGATGCTGGCTTCACCCAGAGATGGGGCCTTCATTCGAATTCAGGTAAAAACAATTTAAAGCACCGTGCGGATGCCCACAAATCACTGACCTTAACAAAATGCTGTCAATGTCCATATGCAGTTTCCAGGATTAGCACTCCTCCACCATCGCCAACACATGATGTGGGGCAGCTTCTAAGATGCTACTGGGGGACTTGTTTTCTTTACCCAGAAAGTCATTGTTTTAATATTAGATCTCATTTTCCTGCATTATCCCCCACGACTGGCAACAGCCTTTAGGAAAATAAACCAGTAGGAGCTTGGCAAAGACACCAGCATTAAGGTCTCTACTTCTGCAATTGCACTTTAATAGCTATCAGCAGCTGGAATTTCAGTTTTCACACCCCAGGCAAAACCCTGCACTGTATACAGCTGCATGGGGCTGGGAGGCAGGGTCAGACAGAGGAATGCCACCTATTGCGTTCCCAGCATCACTTCCTACACCGCAGGTCTTGCCCTGACGCTCTCCTCACCGCACCAGCGAGCCCAGCCCCTGCCAGACTTGCGCAACTGCCCTGAGCGTGGTCAGAAACAGCACCGCAGGGCAGGGCGCACGCCGTTGCCTCACTGAGCCCAGCGCATGCCTGCTCACTCACATCAGAAAGAAAACAGTAACCTGCCAACGTTTATGATTTCCTTAAAATTTGACTATTTTTTCTAGGAGTAACTTCTGCTCCAGGCAAAACCCTCAAACCTGTTCGTAAATAGTCTTGAGCAGCACAAGCTTTGAACTCTTTAGAGTCCTACAATATTTATGTTTTCAGCAATATTTTGCATCTTTATAATTTTAAAACACTGTTGTTTTTTAAAATGTCTAGTCAATACTCCATCACACTGTAGTATGGATCACTGCCTATTGAAAAATGCAGCATAAACATGAGCAACTTCATCACTAAAACCACGGCTTTACTGTAGACACATAGCAGCTTTCCAAAATATAGCTTCATGGCTAGCTATCAGGTCAATGAATTATAATGATCGAAAGAAAATCATCTCACCCCAACAACATAGTTTAACAAAAGCATCACAGCAAACCGCAACTAGTTGCACTTGTGTGAGCGAAGCAAATGAGAAATAGAGTTAAAATTTGAGCTTGGGTGCTGTACATCTCCCCTTGAGGTGCTGAGAGTTTTCAGTTATCTCTAAATTCAAAGGGATGATCTGTGGGAGCAACTACAGCAGGACCTGCTATTTTTAGAAGTCAGCAGTGAAACAATCTACCACATCAAGCACATAAGAATTTGGCAGCAAATTAGGATTTGAGAGCTCTGAGTACTTTCCCCAGACTGAGCCTGTGGGTTACAAAAGATCGTAACCATGTCTTAAGTCACGGACATTTCCTCAGCATTTTAAATAACTAAAACCAAAAGAAAATAAAAGCAAAGACTGAGAAAAAAATTAAATACAAATATACACACATTCACAAAAAGAAGTTGCATCTCCATTGTCCTGAAGTCTCGCAAAGAAAACGTAGGGGCTGCAAACACTATGCGGTATTAGACTGAATTCAGAGCAGAATTACAAACGTTACTTTGAATTTCCCAGCTTTGGTAGGTGCAAACCAGACATATGATGTTATTTCTTTTCAGCCCATATGAGAAAATGTTACATGCAGCTGAAATCTATTTCAGACAGCAGTGTTTCTTTAGCAGAATGGGATTTCTCTGATGCTTTGCTTTGCTCCATATGCTTCTAATTATTGCTCAATTCAAACAGCTATTTCTGCATTGACTTGCAGGAATCTCAGAAGGCACCTTCTACGTAGGCAAGAAGCATAGCCCATAAATAATTTCAAAAAGTATTAAAGAGGGGAAGCTTCATAGCTTTTCATTCCAATCTGACTATGTGGTATTTAAATAAACGTCTGTGGCTTTCCAGTAACATAGTAGGAACTCCCAGGTGGCAGGGCTGGGGGAAGAGAGGGAGGAGAGCACTAAACATACTAATGAACATGTAATTAAGAAAATGGGCCCTCATTCCCTTCAGAGACTCCATGAGGAGGGAGCTTATTTGAAGTGCTGCTTTCTGGTTCCTCTCCCTCTACAGAAGGAAATCAGCTTAATATCTCCAGCGCCATTGGTCCCAGCTCCCAGGGAGTCCATTCAACGCAGGCTGACACCAAGGCAGAAATTATAGCTTAGAAATGGCTGGTTAAAAAAAGGTAAAGGAGGGCGGGTGATGCTGGTCCACAAACCTCCCGCCCCAGTTTCTCAGGAGAGCTGTCTGTAGGCATTGGCATTAGCCCTCTGCCCCTTTTACTTCACAGCATTTCTTCACTGAAATGCGCTTTGGGTCACCACTGCCCGGGGAAAGGGAAATTCTCCATACGGCAGCACTGCCCATCTCCAGGGCTTTCGGGGATGCAGCAGGCAGTAGCCCTGCACAGCAAACCTTTATGTGGCCGCAAAGCAAGGAACCACCTTGGCAAGTGGGTCTCCAGGGCATGATTGGGACCAAAGAAAGAAACAATTCTGTTTAAGAGTTTAATTGTAATTGTGGAGGACAAGGGTTAATTTGTGCAAGCCTATTGGGAAGAGGGAAAATAAAAGTAATTAAAATGTTTGTTTCTCTTTCCAATCCTATTTTGGAAGTGGAGTCGGTTAAGGAAATTTCACCCTAAACATACCATGATAGCAGTGATTGGTAATTTAACCATTCATGGGAGGAGGAGAGAGGATTTTGTAAACAGAGGCTTAGGAATTCCTTAGCCTCTTCAGACATCTGGCAAATTCTGTACTGAATAACAGCTCTTCTTCCCTTGTTTTCTAAGCTTTGGAAACAATTTATTTCTGGAAGCTGCACTAGTCTTTACTGAGTCTTAATCAAGCAAAGATAAACCATTTGTTTGAACATCAGGCAGTGGCTTCCTGCCAATATGATTGTTAGATGGCAGAACCACGTCCCAAGAGAGATGGCAATAGTCCCATTATTCAAGGCATTTAAAATCAGACTAATTATACCACTAGTATATGTAATAGCAGGGGCTAAACAATATAATTGGTCTTTCCCATCTCTTATTTTGGGCTAAATCCGCTTCTTCTTCCTACATAAACAGAGTTGGAGGCTTTGATGAGTATCCCGCTCTGCTTCCACTGAAACAAGTGAAACCTTACCCATTAACTCAAACAGGACAAGTGCAAGCCTTCAGTCTGTGCATTAAAGAGGATTTAGGATACAATCTTAAATAGATGAGTCTATAGAAAGACAAAATTAAGACAAAAAGTTGGGCATAACTGACAAAAGACATAGCACAATGCATTTGACCATTGCATCCCTCACAATCAAAAGGTATCAACAGGAGCGTGATCAGAGCAACCAGGCACTATGTCCACACCGATCCCGGTGCTGGAAGCAAAACATAATTCAGTGTTCACAAATATTGTGGCACCATCTGCAATGAGATGGGAAATTTATGCACAAACTTGAGAAACTTGGCTGGTTTTCATCAAATTGTTACATACTTCAGTCAACCTTATGTTGCTAGAGCTGCATGCAGAAATGCTCATAGATAATAGATTGAAGTTACCTTAATGGCCGCTATGCAATGGGACAGCTACATAGATTTGGCTGGCTGAAGGAAGAACTAGTTTTCTCTAGCTTTTCTGCAGGCAGCTGGGCTTTGTAACTGTGCAGTTCCTTCTGGAAGGACCCAGAGATCAGGTGTTAGTGCTTGTCTTTGGCCTCAGAAACTGAAGGGGGATTTACAGAAGGGGGAATCGCACAGAAGAAACAGAATCACTGAGTTTTGGAGGAAAAGGGATGTCTGATAGAGAGTCTGGACTAGGTAAAGGACACATGGTGTGGAAGAGAGGTCTGGAGGAACATAGAGCTGGGAAGAGAAGCTCAAACCATAAAAAAAAGACACTAGCCAAATTCCTGAAAAAAATTCCATGGTGGTGAGAGCAAGTAAGGAAGGGTATTACTTATTTTTGTTTGGAACTGTAATACTTTTAGGGTTATAAAGCAAAGAGTAACCCTGCTAGAGACCTCTGCAGACCTGTGAGTCATTTTCACAGGCACTGAGAGAAGCGCAGGATAAGCTGGAGCAGTGTGGCTTCCCTGCATCCTTTGGGATACTACTTCATAAGCTAATAATTATCTTACAAATCCAAGATGCAACCAGCTTTTACCTCTCTCACTGTGGGAAACTACATCCCCTCCAGCAGTATCCCCTTCCTTTTGTCACCTGTGCCCTCCCCATATGCTCTTTTCAATCAGTTTCTTATGTCTTCAATCTAATTTCAAATTAAGGTTCCATGGTGGGGGGCAGGGGCTTGCCTTCCCCACTCCCTGCCTGTGACAATGCCAGGCTCTCCCCCCACGTTACAGAAAGACTAGGTTTCTTTGGTGAGCTCAGACAAGATGCAATTTACAGTAATCTATCAGACTGATAGAAATGCAAGCAGATACAATACTGTGAACTTATTTTATTTCTAATTATGAAAATCGTTATGTAAAACAGGCAAATGCATCATTTCCCCCAGGCTCCTGGCATTTCCCCACTAAGCTTTAGGGAGCGCAAATTTTGATGTTCTTAGCTCAACAGCCTGCCTGATCATGTAAGACTATATGTAAGTATGCCTCAAAATACTGAGGTTAAAAGTGTCATGGAAGCTATTTACTAAATATAAGTGGAACAGATCTCGCAATCGAGGCGGTTGCACTGGGGTGTTGGCAGTGCCAGTTAGCAGGACAGCTGGTGAGGCCCAGCGAGTTTCTGTTATCCGGTGGAAGTGATGGCCTTTGTTCTTCTGAGGGCAAAGATGACTGGAAGCCTTGCAACAGGTAAACTGAAAATGTTCTCCCTCAGGCACCCAAAATAAGTGGTGGGGTGGGGAGGGGGTGTTTTGTTGTGATTTCCCTCCCCCCATGGGAAGAGTTTTCTATCAGATGGGATGGGAAACAAGGAAAATTATATTGGCACCACTTAAGGAGGCTTTAAAACAGCAGGAAAAGACATCATGTAGGGACGCCGCTCCTCATTCTGACTTAGCTTGGAAGTTGAACTGGATTTATTTTTAAATGTGTAGTAAAAAGACACATAATTGTTTGTTCCTAACAATTCCTCCCTACACACAGTAGACTAGAGTTGGTACCAATACCTACCTGAGATTGTAAATTTATTCTGGTATCCTGGACTTGCCAGGACTTTTCTCGTGAAGGTTTATTGCCAACAGACCACGCGGCATACTCAGAAGACTAGCGGTTAGGAGGTTTTTAGAGAAAACCTTTTGAACAGCTATGTGGTTGCAACAGGCAATTTCCCAAATGCTGCGAAGTCTTGTGCAGCACATTTGTTCTGGGTGGCTGATAACCTGGCTAACGGTGGCTGCCCAAGCTTACGTGCTGATGAGAATCCCTCCTGTTGTGAGGAAATTTAAGTAATTTTGCAGGCTAACACTTGTGAATTTAGATTGAGGTAAAAACAGGAGGTGAGCACAAGTTTGCTGCCTTTTGAATCGTGGCTGATGCTACTTACAGAGGTTTTGGATACTTTGGGATAATCTGCATTCCAGAATCCTGGATTTTGCTGCAGCTTTTCTTTTTCTTTTTTTTTTTTTAATTTTTTGTCCCCTGAAAGCTGTCAGGATGTCCTAGACTGACTTAGCAGCCCAAGATTTTCCTAGGCCACAATCTGCCATTTTGTGACTGCCTTTGCATCTCTCAGTGACTGTGTCCCATCTCCCAGTGGGTCTAAATAGGAAAAAAACCCTTGGAATTTGGCAGCATGCCCAAGAGACTTTCTTCCTCCATCTTAGTAAATCCTGTTACATGTTCCTGCCGTCTGTGATGGCCTAGCAGCATCATTCTACATGATAAGTTTACTCTCTTCTTATCTCCCTAAGAAATAGTCTAGGATACAATTTGCTTTCCTTCTTCCTTTATGCCTACCCTTCCATTTCTCTTTTTTCCCCCCTTTTTCTTCACTCTGATTACATGGTATGTTCATCGTGAGTGTAATGTTGTCACACAGTTTTTACAGCATGTACCAGAACTCCCACTCATCTTTTCATTCGTACCATGGTTCGGAGGAATGACTCTAACAAACGGGGCCAGTAGAAAACAGGGGGAACTGCTGATGCCATCTGCCCTGTCTTGTAAATAAATACCCAGTTAAAGTCTTGCCACTTGATTTGACATTCCTTACTCTGAATAGTTTCTGTCACTGCCTCCCTATTGCTGAAAGACCATTTCTTGCAATACAATTTTACTAGCTCTGAACTTGTCTCTTTACATACAGAAATCAGAACAAGCGATACGTGGGGCAGGAAGTCTGCAATTGGTTTACTTTCTCTGCGTTGTCATTGCTGGCCAGTGAAACACCTCCTTTCATCCCATGTTTTTCATAGTGCATATCACAAAATGCTTTGCAGATGAAGTCAGTCATATGAGCCAAAATGAAAAAGGTCATTATTACAGACAGGTGACTCAATGGCTCATGGAGAGTTACAGAAAGATGGGATGGGGCGGGGGGGGAAAGAAACAACTGGAAAGAATAATCTTTTTGAAGGTTACTAACAGACAAAGAACAAACAATAGAGTATACAAGTTCATGTAAGTTTGTACCATAGGAGGTTATTTAGGGGAAGAGTATCACAAAAACCTGCTTAGTCACTAGGTATAGAAAAGTAAGGAATTCAGATAACAAGCCTTAACAAACTGAAAAACTCAAGTTCCTCTAAGGCACCGTCAAACAGCCGTAACTGAGAATGAAGAAAAGACTTCTTTCTTTTCCAGAAGCAACTGTTGCAGCCACGAGTAGCTAGACCTGCTCCTACATATTTGGGAGAACACAGTATTATTTTTAAAAACATGTCCACTTTTAGAAGAGTAAATTTATTTTAGTAAGCCTGTTTATAACTGTCAACTTCCCTTAATAAATCTAACAAAAGCTGCAGCTCCGTGGTCTTACTGGCATGAGGATACATTGTTCACGAGCAGGAGAGGATATGGGAAACATTTGTCCAACAATTGCTGTTGGAGTTCACTGAGCCAAACCCTGCTCTGTTGAACGGCCCTAGAGGATGGTACAGATCGGTGTATTTGCTTAGTTGCTAATAGGAGCACAGTCCCAAGCAAAGGAGTAAAAGCAAGAATTAGAATAGTACAGTTCAGGGGACCTCTCTCCTCAAAGGGAGGGATGAGGTGGGTTGAATAATACTTGGCCGGAGCCTGTCTTTGACCACAGGCTCCCGCAGGCCAGTGTGAAGGAAAAGCAGGCGTTGTTGCAGGGCTTTTGGGAAGGACACTCTTTCCGTGCTGCTGAGGACACGCTCTGCCTGCATGTTCCACAGGCTGGATGGTTTCAGTAACCTGTGTTTGGGCAGAGCCCCTCAAAACACAGCTATGCTGCAAAGCCCACGTTTGTGTCCTTAGCAAATGTACATTCGTCTAGCTCTAGATCTGCTCGGTGTCGCCTGGCAGGCCGGTACCATCCCTCTCCCGACCCGTGCCATTTTCTCTCTTGCAGGCAGGCTCGGCGCTTCCGCAGAGGAACTGCTGCTTTTTTGCAGCCTTTTCAAGTCTCTTAAGGGGTTGGAGCAGCACGGATGGGGATTTAAAATTTCTCCTCTTTGCTTAGGTAACACTGGACGTTTCAAAAAAAGCTGCCTTCCCCCAGCTAAAGCTTAGATCTGCATGAATAAAGCGTTTATTCTGCCAGCAGAAAGCAACGGTCATGCTGCGATAACAAATCAAACCCCCCACGCCGTGGGAGGCGATGGCGCAGAGACACGAACATCCCGACAACCATCCCGACAACGCAATCAGCTCATTCTGCAAATGCACCCGGGTGCTGGTTGGGGTTGGGTTTTTTTTTTTTCTCCCCCCCCTTTTTTTCCTTCTTTTAATAACTCTGGGCACAGGCAGCTGTTTGCATTTTCAAAGCCCGCTCAGAAAGCAGCCAGTTAATTTTAGTTTGCTCGGGCCACCCTGAGCGAGCTGGCTGCGGCCCCCCCCTCCCTTCCCGGCTCTGCCCTGCAGCGCGAGGGGGGTGGGGNCACAGGCAGCTGTTTGCATTTTCAAAGCCTGCTCAGAAAGCAGCCAGTTAATTTTAGTTTGCTCGGGCCACCCTGAGCGAGCTGGCTGCGGCCCCCCCCTCCCTTCCCGGCTCTGCCCTGCAGCGCGAGGGGGGTGGGGGGCCC
>VZSC01018862.1:7856-19751 GCA_013398225.1 Steatornis caripensis
TCGTGCTACGCATCCCCGATTGCATCCCGTGCAGCCTCCGGGGACAATGCCAGAGCAGGCGGTGGAAGGAGGAAGAGGAGGAGGATTTGGAAAGCGTCCACCAACCCACAGCCATCCCCGGGGCCGCACGCTGACCTGGTTCACCGAGGCGCAGGCTCCACGGCAGAAAGGACACGTGCTGGGGAGCAGCTCCCATCGTACCACCACCAGGTTTACCTTAGCAACCCCTTTTTTATTGTTATTATTCTTTCATTAGGGACAATGTGAGTGATGGCACATCTGCGGTGGTGTAAAACAAAAGTGCCCTTACAGTCACTTCTGTCCTGGACTAACTAGGCGGGGTACAAGAGCAGGCTCTGCACATCACCCAAGACGAGGAGGAAGCAGTGAAGCACCTGAAACCCTCCAGCCTCCTCCGAAATTTCCTCCACCATGTCCACAGACGTAACGACATGGCGCAGTCGCCCAGGGAGAAACAGCAAGACGGGAGCAGAGCACGTTCTCGCAGCAACACAACCGCCTGGAAAGCAAGGAAGTCTCTGTAACCCACTTCTGCCCTCTCGGGAGAAAGCCTGCAAGGATCCAGGGTCCTGGGACCTTTCCTTTGACTGCAGAAAGCCAGCAGCAGAGATCAGGACTATTCAGGGCAGCCAGCTGCCCTTATTTAATCTCCTCTCGCAAACAAGAACTCTCTGGCAGAGGCTGGGAGGGCACTGTCGTTTGCCCACACTGCTAAGGCAGCCCTGACGTGCCTTGTCTTTTAAGTTCATCGTTTCTTTGTCACTCCCACAAATTCAGCCAGACTGGAAATGCTTTACAGCTCAAATCACCACTCATCCTGCTCACCAGCCCCACTTGCACTGAGTTTTGCAGACCTGGAGACGGACACCTTCAAACACCCAGGTTTCAAATGCCAAGGATTCGTTATCTGCAGCAGGACCGGCTCCTCCTGGGTACCTGCGACTTGTTTCTCATGAGGAGCTGGGTCCCACGACACTGATGAGTTTGGGTGTTTCTAAAGGACAAGTTGTTTTAATCCACTTATTTGCAGAAGCGAGTCGTCACGTTCAGTCAGTGCAGCAGCGAGGGAGGGAAGAGGCACCCCAGGGCTGAGGTCTCTTCACCCACGCATCAGCAGAAGAAAAAAAAAAAACAAAAACCAGCATGAGGTTTTTCTTCTATTCTAGGTCAAAAAGAAGAGCCGAGCAGCAAATTTACTTGTGCCACCTCCCCAGAGCAGGGGGACAGCGCTCTTCTGAGCTCTGCTCCTGCAGCCACCCGGGTTCCAGAGGGGACCCCACGCTTCCTGACCAGGAGAAAAGAGCCCTCCCCGCAGCCACCCACAGCCTCCTGCCACGTTTGCCCCCCTTGGGATGAGGGGCTGAAGCCGCTCTGAGCCCACTCGCCGCAGGTTCCCAGTGTCTTTCCCCCACACTGGCCCTGGGGCTGGCAGCGGTCCCGCTGTGGCCAGGGGAACCAGCGAGCGCGGCCGTGCCAGGGCACTGGGTTTGTTTAGAGAACTTGGCTGCCGTTGTCCTCAGATCCCCTCTGCCCTGCTTCCAGGCTGGGAGAGCCAAGCCCCTGTTCCCACAGGACAGCGTCTAGAGGAGCGACAGGCAAACCGCTGCAGCCCCTAGCTCCACGACCCGACAGGACATGTGTATTTTCGGGGTGGAAACCAGCAAGGCAGACACGGATGTTTTTAAGGTTCCCCTCCTGTGAGGTTACCCACCCTTTGAGGGGTATTTCTGGACCACAGCATCCCATCAGGACTGAAGGTAAGGAAAAATCAGGCTCTTGGAGCAGCGGAATGGGGGCATGCAGATGAGCAAGGCTCCCACCCCGACCACTCACCATCCTCACCCCCCCAAACCACTAGCAAGGGGAGGTTTTTGAGGTGGATTTGGCTACGTGATTCATAAACCACTCCATTTTACCCCCGCCAAGCGACCCAGCGCACACCTAGATGACAAGTGGCTGCATAAATTCACGCGAGGCTTCGGCCAAGCTCACGGGACAACCAGCTTTCCACCTCAAATCATCTCAGCAGCAAAGAGACACCCCAGCCAGAGGATGAGGCCGGGCATAGGCAGCGGGGCGGTTTGCATTAGCAGTGCCCATGGCTTCAGCCTCACCATGCTGCAGGGATGCTGGAGGAGCGGGTCAGCAGCCGGGCGCTTAGCAGGCACCTTCCAATCCTCCACGCTCGCTGGCAGAGCACCAAGGGCCCTGGGGAGAGCTGGAAGAGGCACAGCCCCCGCTAGAGAAGTTACATGGAAGAACAGGACCTGCTTCTGCTCCAGGTGTGGCCTTTGCAACACCAAGACTGTCTCCTGACAGTTCCCCCAAGCCAAACCTTTAGAAGAAACCTCAAAGTTTGGACAACACAGCTGGGAAGAGCTGCCCCGAGGGCACTGCTCTGCTTTGTGGAAGGTGCTGAATTCAGCACCACATGGATCTGTACGTCTAGCTCCCAGCGGGTTCACAGGGCAGGTTTTTCTCCCTGGAGAGGCACAGACCTGCCTGGCACTCTCCCCGCTGACTCCCTGAGCAGGAACCGCAGCCAGATCTCTGCCTGGAAACCTTTACACCGTTCCCAACAAGGAAATAAAGGGCACTGAGGTCCTGGCAAAGTAAACCAGCCAAGCCCTGATACCAGCCTCCATCCTTCACTGGCAGAGAAGGGCTAGTCAAGTAAAGCACTGGGGGGGGAACAAAGAACACGCCCAAAAAACCCCAAAACCAAGTTTCTGTGAGTACGAGAGGAGAATTAAGGACTTTTACACGGATCCCAAAGTTCGGCAGAGAAGAAGAAACACCAGGAAAGAAGCGGGCCCATTCCAAAAGTTAATAGGCTGGAAACCACTGCAACATTTCAGTCCCCATGGGAATCACTGTAAACGCTAGTTAAAGGAAAAATAAACAGAAGGTGGGATTAAATAAAATAAATGTGATTTGGAGTGCCCAGCTGTTAAATAGTAACTGGGAATAACCACTGCCTTATAAACACCTTGAGGTCAAAGGTGCCATGCCTCCGGCAAGAGCAGAGGGAAAGCTCCCCATCAGCAGATAAGGCATCTAGTCCTTGGACTCCAGGAATTGACTTGCTCCCGGCTTTAATGCGGAAAGTCCGATACCTGGGATCCTTAAGGGCAGCGAACTCCCATCGAATTGCATGGGTTAACCCTACAAACCCAGCACGGCTACACGGACGGGGCAAGCATCGCTTCCCGCAGCGCAAAAAGCCATCGGTTTGAGGGCGTCCCAGATTTCTCACCTACGGATCTGTCTTCGGTGCCCACCCAGCTGTGCGTCTGTGGCACACCAAGTGTTTAGGTAATAGGATATTCGGTATTAATTGGAGTTACCTTGCTGGGAGCCTTGCACGGACAGGACTGCGGGTTCGATCATTTTTGCAGCGGCTTCTGGGGCAAACTGAGGACCAATGGCCTCAAACAGGCCGGCTGGCTGCTTCGGAGCTGGAAGCCCATAGAAATGTGTTTGTGTGTCACAGCTGACAGGGAATCATCTTTACAGCAGCTATATTTAAATTAATTAGAAAACTCCTCTACAACCACAGCTGTACAAGACCAAGGGAACGCTTGGAAGTGCTGTCAGAGGGATTGTTCAGCTCCACCGCACGCGTCTGAATCGAGGGTTAGCCACAAAAAAAAAAACACACAACACAAATTGGAAACTCCAAGCCTCTCCTCCGTAATACTAAAGCAGCCCCTGTGTTATGAGGAAGGAATCAGTCCACCCGGCACGCTGGGTGCCCCACCTGCCTCCCTTTCTCCCCCAGAACTGCCTTGCAGAATCACAGTGTTTCAAGGCCTCTTTTGGTCTTTCAAGACAAAAAAAGACTTCCAAGACAACAAACGCCACCCAGGCGAGGCTCCCGCTACTCTCAGCTCCACTTAGAAGACCCTTGGTCTTTATGCCACAGTTCTAAGGGAAAATGCCCGGCAGGATCAGCATCGAAACAGGAGCAGCCTGTTTGCAATACATCCCGGGGAGCAAGGAAACACAGCTGTGAAATCGGGAATACATCCTCCCCACGCGCCCTGCCCTGCCCCCCAAAAGCCCCTCGCAGTGGGATCTCCACATCACCTAGAGATGCCCATTTCTCATTTACCAACTCTATCTTCAGCCATGGAAAATACTTTGATTTTCATGCATTTGGTTAGAGGCAAGGCCAGAGAGAAACCCCAGGCTTCAGCTGAGGCTGTTCACTGCTCGGGACTCGGGAGGAATCACTGCCAGGATGGCCAAACGCCACCCTCCTGGACACCGGCTCCTCATGTCGGAGCAAAGCCGACCCCTTCCTGCGAGCAGGGTGGATGCAGTTAAGCCCCTTCCTTTTAAATGGGGCAGGAGGGATTAGAAGTGATGGGATGGCGAGCTCAGAGAGTATTTNACCCTCCCGGACACCGGCTCCTCATGTCGGAGCAAAGCCGACCCCTTCCTGCGAGCAGGGTGGATGCAGTTAAGCCCCTTCCTTTTAAATGGGGCAGGAGGGATTAGAAGTGATGGGATGGCGAGCTCAGAGAGTATTTGGGGACGGGGTTGGTTCATGTAGGGAGACGCAGGCCGCGCTGCCTGCAAGAGGCTGACGGCTTCAAGGTCAACAGGGATCGGCCAGATGTTCTCGCTCCAAAACATGCCCAGGTTGGATGCAAGCCTCTCCCCATGGTGCAAGAATGTGCGATATTCGGGGCTCTCTGCAGGGAAGCGAAAGGAGGCGGGGGAGAGAAAACAACAGACCCAGGCTGAACCTCAGCCCAGGCCATCTGGAAGGAGGAAACCAAAACATGAATTTTGGCAAGGCAAAGCCCCGAGGAGCCTCCTTTCCAGGCTGCCTACCTTCTCTCTCCCTGCAAAAGGCTGGAAGGAGCTATTCCCTATGCCCACGCCTTGTAGATAAACCAGGCTGCCACAATCCTCACCCAAATCACGGCTCCTCAATTAAGGCGGCTCCTCCACTGGGCACGAACGGGCCCTGCCAGCGACCTCGAGGTCCGCAGGAGGCAGCCAAGGGGAAGCCGTACCTAACTCCGAGGGCTGCGGGAGCCTCACCCGAATTACAAAGCAGCCTGTTAGACGAGCTGGAACATCATGTCCTCGGCCACCTAAGTTCTTTGGCTGTCACCAACCTGAAGTAAACAGATTCTGCAGCAGCAATAAGCTCGTTACCAAGGCCACCGTATTGATCCTGAAGTGTAATTAAAATTCACAGTTCAAGCAGCCCAGTGCGACGGGGCAACTGGGGCAGCCTCTTCAAGGCATGAATAGCCCCAGCTTCCACGTCTCGCTTTCTCAGAGGCAGAGAGCCCCCAGGGTGAGATCAGCTGCTCAAAAAACACCACAAGCGGCAGCTTTCTCTCTGGACCATCAACCGAGACACCTCAAAGCGCCGGTTCCTCGTGCCGAGGGTTAACCACACCAGGGAAGCTTGCCGAGGTGATGCTTAGCCCAAGGTTAGAGGGGTAACGGTGCAGACCAGGCTCAGGCACTGCTGCGGGTGGCCAAGTCCCCCAGGGCTTTGCTAAGGGGCTCCAGCGTACCCTGCTGAGATGCTAACAAGATGCTCCTTGTTGGTGGGACTCCCCGACCCTCCTACAGCAGCCCCCAGCCCCACACTGATCCAACCCACGGTCCCATTGAGAAAGAGCACGGTCCTGCTCTGCAGAAGTGTCAGCACGAGGTCCTGCGCACCCGCGGCTCCGCGGGAACAGTGGCAGGCCCTGGGACAGTCACCTCACACGTCACCACCATCTGCTCAGTGAAGGTGAGTCAGAGTCCCCAGATAAGCAGCCCTGATCAAAGGGCTCAGCAGGAAACGCAACAAGCCCTCTGCAAACGCGAACGTCACCCGCAGGAAACTCCTCATGATAAAAGACACAGCCAGGCGCGAGCAAATCTCTTCAGCTGAGTGCTCCTCTGAGCAGGAAAGTCCCACACCTTCGCCTGCTCAGGCGGCACTCGCTGACTCCTTGGAGGAATGACCCGGACAGATTCCTCACCTGCAAAGCCCTGCATCGAGCCAGGTGGTTATCCGAAAGGATCAGCTCCGATTTGGCCCTGAAGAGCTGGTTTCCGGAGCAATCCCAGCCTCAGCCCCCGGCAGGGAACACAGGAACAGGCTCCAACATTTGCACGGCGCTGGAAAGCACGGTGAAAACTGTCTAGGTCCCAAAGAAAGTATTGTGGTAGGCTGGCCCCTAGCAGAAGATATGATCTTGCTTTTTGGGAAAGGCCTAAAGAAAACACGGCGCTCCTGCCACCAGCAAAACCCCCGCGCTCCAGACCTGGCTGCTCATGGGGGAAGGAGGCTCCCACCCAGCACCATGGGGCTCGCAGGAGAACCGGCGCCGCTCAGATTGGTGGCCCTCACGCCCACACCATCAAAAGAAAGATGACAAGAAATGCTTCTGAAGACTGCGGAAAAGGAACACAAAGACGGGGGGAGCGGCTGACTCGCCCAAAGGCTGTGCTGGCATTGAGTGTGACCTGGGCAGGCTGGAGAGCTGGGCGGAGAGGAACCTGATGGAGTTCAACGAGGGCAAGGGTAGGGTCCAGCGGAGGGCAACGAGGATGATGAGGGCACTGGAGCATCCCTGCTGTGAGGAGAGGCTGAGAGCCCTGGGGCTGTTCAGCCTGGAGAGGAGAAGGCTCAGAGGGGATCTCCTCACTGCTCNCAGTTGAAACCTAGCCCACCTCACGGGACTGCAGGAGGAACGGAACGGAAAAGCAAAAGCCACATGCCCTGGCACGCTGTTTTGAAGATGGCTTGTGTCTGTCAGACCCGAAAATCTCCTTTCCTCCTGCTCTCCAGTTGAACAATTTAATTAAGCATCTTCTGGCCCTGCAGTAACCCTGGGTCACAAGGACAAGCCTCCTCTCTGGACAGCAATGAGACCCTCCAAAAGGCCAAAGTGATGAGAAGAACCAAGAGCAACTTATACCAGAAATAATTACAATTCTGTCATTTAATATAGCACCACCAGCGACCTGTCTGCTCCCAGCCCCCAGTAAACCATCTCCAGTCAAAACACCCTCATGGTTTGCTCTCACCACGGGTCAGAGTATGACTGGCTCAGCCTGTGACCATCTAACCACAGCAATGTGTTCACTTATTAGGGTTCTCCCACACCCAACGGAAGGCCAGACCCATCCCAGGTGGTCCATATGGAGTAGGACGAGCCGTTCAACTCATCCCAGCCCAGGCATCTCATTACGAGAAGGAGAAACTGCAGGGAGAGGAGAGCAAGAAAGCAAAAGAACAGAGGATTTGGGCTAGGAAGCAAAGCCAGTCGCGTGTCAGGCGTCTGGCTAAACGACCAGGAGAGGTGCCCCGGACAAGCACACAAAGGCAGAGAAGAATTTATGAGCAGCCAGTCTAAGGGATGAAATTAAAGGAAGAGGAAAAACGAGTGACTCCAGGAGCTCTGTCAGTACAAACAAGGACAGTTCGTCCCCCTCACAGACCGAAGGTGATGGTGGTTTATTAGCACCCAGCCTGGCAGAGCTGCAGAGACCCGAGATGACTTGGGATTGAGGAAAATGGGGCAGAAAACCCAGCTCTGGGAAGGGGCTGCGTGCGGGGCAGGGAAGCTGCCGACTGCAGCAAGGTCAGACGCGGCTCAGGCAGCAGGAGAGCGGCTCTGCGGGCAACTGCAAAAAGCGGCAGCAGACACGATGCTCTGGAGAAGGCACGGAGCCTTCCCCAAAGGATGGCAGCTCCCTGCGGGCCCTGTCCCCTCTCCCATCTCCTGCCGCCCCCGTGCCAGCCAGCACGCAGCTCCGGCTCCGCTCACTCCCACTGCAAAGCTGCAGCGCTGTGCATTAGCATTCCCCGCCGCACAGCCTCAGCGGGATCCCTCCGGCATCCGCAGGGGCACAGCACCAACCCAAACACACCGGCCGCGGGCTCACCGGCTTCTTGGGCTGGGGAGGTGCCATATTGCTCACCCTCCCACCCTGAAAGCAAAGTCGACGCTTCAGCCCATTTCACGCTCCAGGCGTGCAGCATGAGTAAGCAGATCTGTCTGCAGAGCGTCTGTCCGCTGGCACACAGGTGCAAAGGAGCCCACCGGACGGACAGCAATCCCCACGCGACAAGGACGGGGATCGGGTGAAGGCACCGCCAGCCACAGCACTTGCCAAGCCCCCCTGCCTTGCCGCCCATCTCAAAGCACAGCGATGCGTCCTGCCCGCTCGATGGCACCCACGGCTCGGGTCAGCCAGGAGTTTAATGCTCCGCCGACTGGCTGACGCGGATTCGGAAAGCAACTGCTGTCAAGGGCACCCATGGTCTGCAGGGAGGCGGAGGAGCAGGTGCCCAGACTGAGTGGTGATGGCACACAGGGATCTGGAAGAGCACAACCTGCACCCTTGAGCTCTCCCTTCATCCCCGCACCTGTATTCACTTAATCTGGGCAAGACACAAGGCTCAGTGACTCCAAACCCAGCCCCAGCAACGTCAAGGCACGCACTGGACAAAGCAGAAAGCTCAGCATCGCTCACCTCTGCCTCTAAACCACTCCTCGCCAAAGAAACGCNTCACTCCCACTGCAAAGCTGCAGCGCTGTGCATTAGCATTCCCCGCCGCACAGCCTCAGCGGGATCCCTCCGGCATCCGCAGGGGCACAGCACCAACCCAAACACACCGGCCGCGGGCTCACCGGCTTCTTGGGCTGGGGAGGTGCCATATTGCTCACCCTCCCACCCTGAAAGCAAAGTCGACGCTTCAGCCCATTTCACGCTCCAGGCGTGCAGCATGAGTAAGCAGATCTGTCTGCAGAGCGTCTGTCCGCTGGCACACAGGTGCAAAGGAGCCCACCGGACGGACAGCAATCCCCACGCGACAAGGACGGGGATCGGGTGAAGGCACCGCCAGCCACAGCACTTGCCAAGCCCCCCTGCCTTGCCGCCCATCTCAAAGCACAGCGATGCGTCCTGCCCGCTCGATGGCACCCACGGCTCGGGTCAGCCAGGAGTTTAATGCTCCGCCGACTGGCTGACGCGGATTCGGAAAGCAACTGCTGTCAAGGGCACCCATGGTCTGCAGGGAGGCGGAGGAGCAGGTGCCCAGACTGAGTGGTGATGGCACACAGGGATCTGGAAGAGCACAACCTGCACCCTTGAGCTCTCCCTTCATCCCCGCACCTGTATTCACTTAATCTGGGCAAGACACAAGGCTCAGTGACTCCAAACCCAGCCCCAGCAACGTCAAGGCACGCACTGGACAAAGCAGAAAGCTCAGCATCGCTCACCTCTGCCTCTAAACCACTCCTCGCCAAAGAAACGCCTCGCTCTGACCAAAGCTGCTGTTATTTTGCTGACAGCCCAATTTCCCGTAAACTGCAGCGAAAAAGGAGCTTCGGAAGAGCCAGGCAACCCCAGCTCTCGGGGGAAAGCCGTCCCATTTCCGCAGAAAGGCTACAGCTCCATTCACGTCGAAGGCGTCAGTTCCTACTTAAACCCAGAGCGATCATGTTTAATCTCTTAATCTCTTACCTCCTGCTGGTTCACTTTTTCACCTTAAACAAGTCACTGACAAGAGAGGGAACAAAGACGTCAGCAGCTCGGGCTCGCTCCGGGTGCCCCCGACGCAGCCTGCCAACGGGCGAGCAGGGCGCCGACTTCACGGCACCTGCGGGGCCGATATGCCTCCAGCTACGTCTGAGATGCTGCCTGGGGTCCGAGCTGAGCTCAGGCCAGCTCTTCCGCTGCACACTGGCACTTTCCCCGAGCGCCAGCACAAGTTAAGGCTCCCCTTTAAAATGCTATTCAGTGGCAGGGCACACAGAGGAGACGGAGCCTGCACTAGGCTTGGCCACATTCCCACCCTCCCCATCTCCAAACGCCTTACGCAAACTGCATCAGCAAAGTTCAAGGAGCCTAAAAACGCAGAGAAGGAGCCACTTCAGCAGCGTGCCACGATTTCCCCTGCCTCGATGCTGGTAAATCATCTCTCTCAACCATCATCTTCACCGGCCTCTGACCACGATGATTGCCCCGGGGGCAGCGAGCACAGAAGTCACTTCGACTTGCACTGAACCAGAAAGGCGCTTTAATGGTTTAATTGCCATCCTGCTTCGAAGCCGTCTGAGCTGGGGGCAGCAATATCTTATCTCAGGAGGGCAATTCTCCCTTCCTCGTCCTTTTATCCTTCTGCCAATGCCTCCGCTATTACCGAGCGCTATTCACAGTAACTAGCCAGGCAAGGAAAACAGCGGCCCAAAGCATTTTGTTCCTTGACCTCAGACGCATCGCACTCTCCCCAAGATTGCGCTGGCTGCTGATGTTATCAGCCTCAAATGTCTCGTGTCGCTCTGGGCACCTTTAATATCATCACCCAGCCAGGAAAGGCTGCAGTGGCCGCCGAGTCCCACTGTGGCTCCTCATGCTGTGCAACAAACCCAGGCTTACAGCAGCAAATTCAAGGCGATACAACAGCGCGCGCACCCACTGAAACACGAGCAAACTTTGCCTCTGAGGATGCTGGATCGATTCCCTTCCAAGCATACATCCTATTTCTTGTTACAATACATATTTTGGCCCCACGGGATACTTCAGGATTAGTAGTTCACTCCCCCCTCTCAGATCAGCTGGCTGCAGCCTCACACCGTTAACTCCCCAGCATTGAGGAAGACGATGGTAATGAAAAGGTAAAAACAAACCCTGAGTTTGAGTTGTGCTGAGCCACCGCTGGAAGAGGCAGATCCCAGCTCCGCATTCCTCTGCTCCTTCCTCCAGGCTACGTCCACAGCCCGGAAAAACAGGGCTGGGGCACAGGGAGAGCCCTCCAAACCCGGCAGCAGCCGTGAGCCTGGGCGAGGAGAGATGCCTCGAATGCAGCCGCCTGACAGCAGCCCTTCCACGAGAGTCAGACGCTGCCCTAATCCCACCACTGACTGGAGCCGGCAAGAGAGACGCTCCCCCGGACAAGGATTACGTTCGCATTCACTGCAACTGCTTTGCTTTTGCTTCCAGTGTGGAGGCAGGCGCCTGCAGCCCCGAGGGGAACACAATGTTAAGCATGGAGGGGACCTCCGGCCGCAGCTGCACGGATCTGTGCGGTGCTTAGAGCACAAACTGGCCTCGCTGGCAGGACCGGGATTCAGCAGCATCTTACCGAGGCCGGAGCACAGGTCTCCATGCACTCACCCGTCTAAAAGCTGGTTACCCGAGCTAGCGGAGGTCCTGCACCCTGCCACGGCAGCATGGCCAGTGCTTGCCCACCCGCGACACCATCCATACACCCCATAATGGTTATGCAAGCACAGTGGGGAGCGGCACCAGGAGATCTCAGGAGCTCCTGTGACAAGGCCTTCAAGGATGAAAGGGTAAAGAGGTGACTTGGAGAGCTCAGCGCTGGGGAGTTCCTGGGGCAGCCTCTTCCCCAAGCCCAGACGTGCTCCCGAACCCACATCTCCAACAGCCCCCTTACCCCAAGAAGGGTTCAACGCTCTGAATTTCCTCCCGCCACCCTTCAGAGTGACCTACAGCAGGATCTCCGGGCCACTGCTGCCAGCTCGTCCTATTTAAGGGGTGCCCCTGCTGTGCCCCCTCTGCAGAGCGCCGCCACCCAGCACACGGCACCCACCGTGGTCCGACACCCAGCGCCCCCAGACCCACTCCCCCGACCTCACCTGCCTGTCCCCTTGCCCGGGCCCCCCCGTCCCCCAGGCACCCCTCTGCCACAGCCAAGCCCCCCGCTCTGCTCCCCAGCTTCCTCCTCCCGGAGCTGGACCAGGCCTGGCCCCAGCCCCCCTGAACCGGGCCAGGATGAGCCCCCCCGCCGGGCCAGGGCTGTACCCCGGTACAGACCCCTCTCCCCCCAGCACCCAATACCTCCCCCTTGCAGCCCAAACCGGGCCGGCAGCCCCC
>VZSC01018863.1:2360-15329 GCA_013398225.1 Steatornis caripensis
ACGTGTAGTTCATAAATACACCTGCAGCCCGTTTGAAGTAGGTTATTGATGATTGGAAATAGGAGATCAAGAGCTACTCACATCAATGTTTTCCAGAGAACTTTTTTCCACTCATAGTGCAATAGTATTTTGTTATGGGTTCAATGTACCACTTTCAATTTAAATTGAGGGAATTCTGAGGACTACAAGGGCTGAAATCCAACCAAAATCGCAGTCTTTTGGAATTCACTCTCAATTCCCAGAAAAAAAATTCGTATGTTTCCGATTTTGCTGGAGCCGCCTCCCACTCTCACCCTTCCCCTTGGGTACAGAAGTGCACTAACGCAGTGGATTTGTCACAGACACCATTCCCTTCCTTTGGCTGGGGGCAGAATATGTGGGCTGAAGCAGTAGTCTGAAATCTGCAGCCAAACACTGTCTGTCTGCATCTGTACTAAACCCTAGAGGAGATTTTAAATGTTTTGCTAATTACAGGACAGATATGTAGAAAGAGTAGAATTATTTATCTTTTAAAAATAGAAATAGATTTGGTTTAAATATTAAATCCCTCTCTCAGTTTGCTTTCAATGGCTAGCTTTACTGAGGACAGCTCTGTTGTTCCTATGGATTGTTTCTCTTTGTTGGGGCAGATATTCTGATTCCCTTCAAGCTGCTATTGATTTTGGCGCAGAGAGGTTTCACCTCCACTGTTTAAAATGCATTGTGTTCTTTAAAAGTGCGACATTGACAGCCGCCCGCTATTTACTGCTCGTCCTCCAGGTCCGTGTATGGGGAGGATGGAAAACCTGCTACGCTGCAGAGAGTGTATCACACCACCATTTGTGCCCTTGCAAATGCTGTGTTAGGAAATTGCTCCCTTCTTAAATGCAAAAGATTTAATAAAGACTCAGATTGGGTGCTCAAATTGTTACTGATTTTGGAAAATATCAAAGACTTTGGAGTCTTGTTTTGAAAATTAAATTTGAGCATTTTTAACCTTTAGTTAACCATGCCAATAATATGATTTGTGCTACAGTAACTATCTATTCATGCAGGAGGTATCTGTAAGTACAACACCAAAGTTTTTTGTTTCAAATGGATCAAACTGATCTTGCAATTGACACCAAACACACTGTATAGCAGAAAATGAATAGAAGTAAAAGTAACTGAAAGCAGATAAACACACGTACAACTGCACTGTCCATCATCTGTAGCAAACTATTCACTTAGAAGCCGAAAGGATATAATTTATTTACAATTTAAAGAGAGGAAAAGAAAGAGCAGTGTGGCAGAGAGGGAAGCATGAAGATCAGCAGTATGATTCACATAAATATACCTTCTATACTGAGGTCACGAGGCTCAGGTATGGTTCAGAAGAGTTGATTGCAAATTGGATTATTTAAAGATTTAACTGTTGAGGTGATTTGTTTTATGTAAGCTAAACATTTAGCCCAATTAAAAAAAATCTAAAATATAAAAGCCATTATTCTGACTCCAAGCTGAATATTAAGATCTATGACATACATAGCTTTTTTTCACATCTTCATCTTTACGTCTGTATTTCCAGGTCTTTCAAAAATAAAAGTGAAGTCACGTCAATTTTGTGTAAAACACTGAGACTGAAATGAATTATGTTCCCCGAGAGAAGACATCTTTGAGAAATATGTTTTATGATGACTATGTAAGATTATACATACATTTCACAAGATGGTGTGCCTATCACTAGGGCTAATATTATTTCAAAATAATGAAAAGTTTCTTATGGTAAAACATTCAATAGATATAATTTTTAAATTACTTGTTGTTCTAATTGCTATGTGTATTCATTTGAATGTAATAAAGCATAAAATAAGACATCTCTTGGTTTACCAATATGTATACATTCCTCGCTTAGATTAATCAGAAATATTTTTTCTTAAACACAAGAGGTTTATCAGTATTTCTTCTTACAGATACTTCACATGAAAATGTATATTTTGTATTTTGTATGTTGCATCAATTACACAGTTTCCAGAAGAATGTATAGATAAAAAGGCAGCACATATAGCTAATTGCTCTTCTGAGGCCAATTAAGCACTTGAAAGTAGAGTAGCATGGGCTGAGACCAGGCAGCTGTCCCCAATGAACTAAGTTGAATTTTGGGAGATTGTAATGAAAAGGAAAAATGTCAAGAGGAAAAAAAATAAACAAGTGAAAAAAAAAAGTTGATCTTCCAGCAAAGAAAATTATGAAACAATCGTAGTTTCCAGTTATGCAAATTCCTGCCTAGCAGTTGCTTTTGTGCTCTGATTTTTGTGTTAATAAACATGAGCTTTTTCAGCTAAAATAGATTTTCTCATTTGAACAAGGTACTTGGATTAAATAGTTGAAAGCAGGGAAGATACTGGAGAATATTCAATTATCCTTTGATTCATAGATTAGTTATTCTTATTAGTTTGGAAAGGCTTCAGATTATTCATTCCATTTTGTTGTGCTATACATTGTCTAAATTTGATTGCTAATACTTGATGAATGTTTTCTGTAATTAAAAATCCTGTTTGTCGTAGAGAACAATGAAATATGCATAATTTCCCTTTGTCCTTTTTTTACCTAACTCAAAGCTGTTCATACTTTGTAATTTAGGAGAGGTGAAATGGTCTATAAATATGTCAATGATAAACAACCACTGAACTTTTGATTTCAGATTCCATCTAAACCCATAATCAGTCTTTCATTAGTTTCATCAGACACAACTGTCCTGACATAGCTTGATTCAGCGCTGAAGCATATCGACACATCACCTGATACCATAACCGGACAAACTGGTGTTGATAAGTCTACCTCTTCAACAAGATACTTAGTCTGGATAGTGAAGTCCGGGTTGGCCTCTACTGCGGAAAGGTTCTGGGATCTATCTCTGCAGTCATCACACTGCATTTATACATTCACAGTCCCCCATGCTAAAATCATCTTTAGCAGGCACTCAAAATCTGATGGCTACGACAATCTCGACACCGAGTTTGACAGCAAGTTATTTTGTTAGCACCTGTGAAAGGGAAGATGACAGCCCTGATGCATAAGACCTGGAAGCTTGCCCATGCCTGCCCTTGCACCCAGGGCTACAGAGGCACTTGGCCACACAGCTGCATCCTGAGTGCAGTGGCATCCAGTGGAGTGACAGAGCTGAGGACTGGCTGCAACCAATGCTACAGGAGGCTCACAACTTGTATTCTCCTCCTCTTCTACAACTTTTGCCTTAGTTAGAGGTATCCCGCAGAGAATTCCTGTATGTGGTAAGAGTCATTTCTTTGCCCCCCATCCCTAACACAGCTTCCTAACAACAATCTTTCATCAGGGCTATAGATTGAAGTTTTTCTTTTTGATGCTATCTATCCCCCTTATACAGGGTCTGTGCATGAGATGATACTGTTGGTATTTGCCTTTAGTTGAAATTACTCAATACAAGCAAGAATGTTTTAAATATGCAATAAAGATCCTGAAATATGTAAATGCTATTCTAGGGGGCAAAATTGCTTGTGTTCATAAGAGTATGAGAAGCAACCATGATACTGATGGAAATCATTAATGAAAATCAAAATATATTAGAGGCAAGAAGTGGACAGAATAGATAAGATCTAACTATGATGTGTCAAGTATCCAATCTCCAGCAGCATCTTGAGAATGAATGTGAACAGTTCAAGCTGCATATCCCATATGTTGTCTAACTGCACTGGTGAATGTTAACCTGGCAGTAACTTGGGCTTATTTGTTATAGCATCACTGACATATGGATCCCCTCCTGGGCCAGCTCCTGGAGTGCAGGCAATCCAGGGTGCTCACCACACAGAGCTCTTGGGGTTAGCCTACTCAAGAGCAGACTGGACCAGTCCGTGGTATCAGGTACTTAGTCCTGAGTTCCTGTGACCCTAAGACAGTATTATGATATTTTTCTCGGGTTTTGTTTTTTCAGCTCCCATAATTCAAAATCATGTGTAGTTTTATTGTAGAGTAGTATTTTCACAGTGTGAAATTCAAAATGTGTTTTGCATGCTGTGGAAGTATGGCATGAAAGCATATGAGGGTGACTAAGCATTAAATTCTTGGTGGCGTGGTGCTGGAGAAGTAGCTGTAGCAGCAAAAGAAATGTCTGATGCAATTTTCACTAGATATTCACTAGAATCAATATTGCTTTTTGGGAAGGGTCCCATAATCCTTTAAATCACACCATTTTATTTTTGGAGACAATTCCATAGGTCATGGTAGTGAAGAACCTGTGAGCTAATGAATATTAGCAACACACAGGACTAGGACCTGGGAATGAAACTGAGAACTAAAGGCAGCTTAGCTTTGTAGTATCCAGACTAAAACTAGGACTAGCCAGAGCCGTCTCAGGACTTCTTGTCAGTGTCCAGTAAACTCGGTTTTGCCACTGTAGTTATCAGGGCAACAGTTATTATTTTGGATGTGGTTCACCACCTAAGTATAGAAATCTGGAAGATGGCTATCTACAGCTGAATAGCTTTCTTTTCATTGTCTGTGGGGTGAACAAAGCACTTTGGGTGTGATTAACTTTATTCTATAAATTAGGGAGGGAGCGAGGAAGAGCTGGCTGTTGGAAGAGGGCACTGTAGCAGTTTGACCCAGCAAACCCACCTTGTCATCCATGGGAGAAGCTGCAGGATGGGCAGGCAGGTCTGCTGCAGCAGGTTTTACTAACAACAGATGTGTTTTCAGGTGGAAGAATGTGGCATAAAGTTGTGTCTCACAGAATCAGCAATTTTTGAGAAAGGGACAAAGCAAGAAAATGGAAAAGTACAATCTTCTTCATTTAGAAAAGCATCATAATTACAGAAGCATACAGAATGCAGTAACATATTTTCCGTTTGCTACTCACTGCCTCAAACAATTTAAACAGCCGAAGGAAATAAAGAGAACTGGGAAGATTTATGGTATGTGTTGACATTCTTGCTGCAGGCAAAGGGACATAGCTAATTTGCTTTAGAGAGTTTTGAAGGGAATCCTTTTGTAGAAGCACAGGCACACCATATTTTATTTTATTTCACAGTGGTATGCATACAGCATGCAAAAAAGAGAGGCAAGATTTCAAGCATAATTGCATGTGATCTTAATTAAATATTATAATCATCTTTCCTTGCAATAAATTTATTTCTATAAAGTTTCTTGGTAGAGGAAAGAAGTGGTAGATGAGAGTCACTGATGAGTGAGATGTACACTTAATGAGATGCTTTCTACTTTTGGGACAAGTTTGCAGACACCGTCTGAGCTTCCATTTTAAAATCTAAACAAGAGGAAACAGCCGTTCCCTGTTTGTCATCATTCCACACTCCAGTGGAGTACTCCAATCACAATATGGGAATACTCACTTAAGAGGAAGCTCTAAAACTCCTAAACCAAATAAAAATAATGTAGAGTAACTGCTTGGACAGATTGAATGTTAATACGGGGGAAATATTAAAACCAACCCATTCCCCATGTATAAATGTTCCACAAACACCAGTATATGTATTACTTTAATAATCTTATAAGATCAAGCATAACTGAAACTTTTTAAAATGTTTAACATTCTTTAATACTCCTGTGGAGCAACCTTTGAGAAATTGAAATGATCTATTGCAAAAATCACACACAAATTAAAAAGAAGGCTGTGAAAAAAACAAGTTTTGAATCCAGATTTCCCCCAAAACCCGTCTAAACCTTACTTTGTGAGTGAAACCCCTTTCTTCTTCCTTAGTAGTTAAAGCTTTCAAGACTCTTACAAACTCTCAAATGGAAAACACTGATGTGGATGCATTATCTGTAAGTAAACCACACACACTTCAAACATCTGGCTTGGCCAAGTAGCCAGGAGTCCTTTAGTCCCCGTGAGGCTCCCATAAGACAGCCGGACAATTCCTCCATGCGGGCAGAAGGCTGCATTGGAGGAGAGGTGAGCTCTCATCTGAAATGGCACACTTCCTTTCAACTGGGTCTAAGTGTTTGCAGAGCCCTTCAGAGCTGCAGTGCAATTGGCTTTGTCTGGTCTGTGGTAGCTCCCTTCCTTTTCCACAGAGATACCTTGCGTTTGTAATGGGCTTCATCTGCTCATCACAAGTGTAATGATCTCCTTTGATTTCTCTTCCACTAAGGCAGTGGGATGAGTTTTCCAGCATCAGTTTAAGAAGTGAAAAACAGAGCCCCAAGGAATCCTGCAGAAAGCGTTCCCTCAAAAAACACACAAACACCTTCATGGTCATGAAAGAGCCATACATTTATGTATGAATATGGTTCCACCATCTCGTCGTGCAAAGCCAAATACAATTATTGTAAAGGTCAATAAGTTACCCAAGCAAAGGATGTAAGGTTACCCTGCCGCTCAATCTCATCACCCTACTAGATGATCATTGAAAATAATGTCAGCGTCCTGCTTTCTCAACATGTTGGGGAGGACCGAAGGGTAGTGCATTTTTTTCTTGTTTCTAGGTATCTGTCCTGCATCTGCTCTTCCTCTCACATCCCACCTCGTGGTTTATTTTTGTTAGCCTGCCTCAGACAGTTCTTTGCCAAGCACAACTTTTGCAGCTCTGTGGAGCCGCATCTCTCTTTTCTTGTTCTAAATGGAGTAAATTCTGAAACACATCCATGGATCATCCTCTCCAACTTGCTTATTTGGTGTTCTCTCAGAAATCTTTCCCATAGAGACAATAGAGGGGGAAGGATAGACTTCTTCCAGATTTGACTGAGGATGTGCTTACAATAACTAAGAAGGACCATTTAAAAACATAATTGTCTTCAAAGCCTAGTAAATATTTTGCAAGATCTAAGTCACTGACAATGCATTGTCCTTCAAAAATTTGCAGTAATACCAAGGACTGGAGTTAATTTGATCACTAAAGCATGAAAATGTGGAAAGTGCTACACTGGAAGCATTTTCAAGAAAGGGGGTGCTCCCATTGCCGGCATTTCCTTTGGGCACCTGAGCCAGGTGAATGCCACCTCAGCCAGAGGCTCTTGAAGATGCCTTTGTTTCAACACTCTGCTAATGACGGATTTCACAGCTGTACGGTTTCTTTAGCACATCTGCTGACATCTCAATTAGTAAACCTTAACCATGAATAACAGCATCTACCCATGAGATTTAAGCTTCTTAAACAAAACTTCTGTCTTTTCTACAGGTTCCTGTATTTTACAGCTTCCAAGTCTCTGGACCATCACTTCATCCTGCATTACACACAAGCATCAAAAGTTAGTTTTGGCAGAATCTAAAAAAGGAGCTGTGGATAGGGAAAGGATGTATTATCATCCCAGCTGGATCGATTTTACAGACCCCTCAGTGCTTTTTTTCTTGTAACAGTGCATGGTCAGTACTAAAGAGCTCAACGTGAGATAAGTGCTAGATCTTTTAGTGGAGTGAAGATGTTCACTCCAGTGCTCCCCTAATACTGGAAGCTGTTTGATCATTAGCAATAGATTTGTCACTTAAGACAAAGCGACACCTCTTGATGCCTCTCATTTTGTTGGATTAGGCCATCACTACATTGCAAATATTATTTTCTGCTAGAAGATGGGAGGAGGTGAGGGATTGAAAACTGAAGGTGTGCCTCTACTGACATAGACAACCATCAAATGATGTGCTGCTGCTGTTCACATGGCAGTCGCACTTTGAAAGTATATCCTTTCATCAGAGGAGTATCTTCAAGCTGAGCACGCAGCTCTTCTTTTGTCACTTGTCACTTGTTCATAGAGCCACCAGCCGTGTCTTTAATCAGTCTTCAACAGAAGACTGAAGAGTGTTTTAGGTCAGAAATATACAGTGCAGTAGCTCATTGCAAATGGTAAAGTAGCTGATGAGCTAGTGGTGATAGAGATGAAATATGCATGTGGGCAATGAGTGCTGAGTGGAAATGTAAGCCGTTAGGGTCCCTATTTCATTTACATTATTGTAAATCCATAAAGGTTTCTCCAGAATTATCTGAACTTACAATGTGGGATAGCAAGATAAAGTGTCTTTAATTCCTGTGAATGCAAATGACAACAGAGTGGAGTCTATTATTTCAGCATGAATATTTAGACATTTGATTTTTCCCCTTCATGATTAAGTTTTACTGCTAACTAAGTAAAAAAGCTGAAAAGAAATTAAGTATATGTTCTTACTGTATATAAATTACTTTTTATTTTAGGCTTGACTATCTGATTAGTCCACTGCAGTGTTCAGGACATCACATCTAATCACACATTCTCTCAGCACAGGGAAAGGAGAAAGCACTTTAAAGATGAAATACGTGGTCAGTACAGACTCTAAAGGAGGGATTATATTAATATTTAAAGCAATATATAGAAGCACAGTAATGTTCAGAACTACTGATTGTGGAGTAGAAAGTCTTAAAATAGTTCTGACACTGATTTCACAAGGAATCTTTGTATTGTGTTGAATCAGATCTAGACTAATATTTTGGATGTGTTTCTCCGTGTCTCTCAGTTGTCTGCCTCCCTTTCGTGACATCATCACAGCAAAGAAATTCCCTCCCTACAAGATGCTTCAATCCCTTGCAAGCAGACCTCCTCTTGGTCCTGTTTGCTGCCGAAGGATTGTAAGTAAGCGACAGAATGATTCTGGGCTCTCACCTAGTTTCAGATCAGCCCCCTCTCATCGTGGAATCACAGCGAAGTTTTGATCTGGCTTTGCTATTTTACAGTTTCCCTGAGATCTCTAGCATTGCGGATGCCGAATCACTATTTACAGCCAGCATTAGAGAACATTTACTTTCAATGTGCTGTTGACTCTTTAGGAAAATTCCTCTGTGTGGATAATTTCTGATTGTAAGGATAGGCTTACTTAGTCTTGGTTAGAACTGCCAGCAGTTAATATAATTCAGGCTTAATGAACTGTGAACAATTCTGAGTATTTTTCAGTCCAGTGGGAAGACTGCTTGGCTATTGAACAATTTGACCATAAGAACTGCAAAAAAATCCGAAGTCCCAAAATGTCCATCCTGGGAGGTGTGGAATCGAGTGAAGGAAAACACTTTATTGAAAATTGCCTCCTTTATGAATCTGACCTTTCCTTTCTGGCTCGTAGACAGAGTGATCACAGTGAATGATCAGCATGACTGGGGAGGTGGGAAAGTTAAGATAAGGGTTCAGATCACCTCAGATAGATCCAGCAGCAGTAACATCTAAACAATTGACAAGTTTGTACAGCCGTATATTTTTATTTCATCTTGATGCTAATGCAGTTAACATTAATTATAATGCCTTGTTGCAATAACACTACAATGACAATTAACTCTCCTTTTTTGAGTTTGGGGAATCAGAAGTGATTTAGTATGTTGTTGAAGATCCCCTGTCAATCTACATGTACCTCCATACAGTTTGACCCCTCATTCATTTTTGGAAGAAGATTACCTGATAGTTCTCTTAATTCAGCACCCTACTGGCTAACATGAAATGATCCAAAGGGACGAAAAAAGGTCATAATCATGCTAATTCTTCACCATCATTTCTTTGTACTCTATCACAAAATGATACCTGTGTGAACTGTATGAGGAAATTACCATCTGTTCACTCTAAAAAGGGCTGGCTGGTAAGAAAGAGCTAGCTCACCAGCATTTGGCACAGCAGTTTGAAGTACACCTTTCAGAAGGCTGTTATTACTTCCATAAGCCAGTAGTAGTTTTGGTTCAGATTATGAAATCTGTGTCTGCAAAGTAATTTTCTTCTTTTGAAGGTGACATGTCCTTCATTAACATACTTATTTTAGTTCAATTAATATTTATAACATTTTGCCCAAGAATTTTTTCCCGTATTCAGTTTAATGCTACTTGTTCTAACTCTGAAATCACTCTTTGCTTTAGCGACACAATGCTTGCTGTCTCAACTAAATGATTTGGTTATGTTTGATAACTTAGCAAAACAAGAACTTTCTATTAATTATCTAAATCAACAATTGGAATGTTTTTGTGTTTTGCTGCTATTTGGTTATATATGATGTCATACAGATAAACATGTGGTGGACTTAACAGAAGTCAATATTTAATAAATGACTGCCCTGTAGGAACTTCATCTAAACTGTGAAATTAATAATAAATGTTTTCAAATAGATGCTTTCCAGCATACAGCCTTTTGAATAATTTATAAGTTGGGCCCCTTCAGTAAGCCTTTTCATATTTAATGCATTAAGTTGAAGAATTTATTGCATTTCTGAAAAGAATAAAGAATGAGGTTCAAGAGAAAAATCGCTCCGGGTTTGGATGAAAGGAAAAACAAATATTTTAGGTCATATATAGAACTAGTTAGAGATAGACTGTGCCTTTAGGTAGAACCTTAAATAAAACCCTATTCATCTCCTCCTCAAGCAAAGGCTTAAGTTCTGCATTCACATCTGAAGCATCACTTCTCCAGCACTCCCTTGTTACGCAGAGCAAACATTTGAAGAAGCCCTTAAAAAGTTGTGGTGGACACTTCCCTAGCACAGACAGCAAGAAATTAACCCTGTTTACCTGCTGCCTGTCTGCTCCCCTCACTAGGGCCCAAGGAGGTTCTGAGGGCGCACCTCCCAGCACATCTCTGGGCTCCTCTGGTGAGCCCTTCTGCCAGGACTGTGCACATGGGTTGCAAAAGGGTTGTTTTATGCACCTCTTTGTAAACTGGATTAAGGCTATGGGCAATCTGGCTCCTAATGATAAACATATATGAATTATCACACTGGAAGAGCAGTGTTTTCTTGAATTGGTACCTAAAGGCAAACCTTCAAGGAGGCTTGGCATATAATCATGCCTGGGATTATCTAGCAGGCAATAGATGTTCTGGCCATTTAGTATTCGTATGGAGGTCTGTTGAAGAGACTGTTGCAGATTCCTCCCTCACCCCTTCCCAGGCTGTGACTCCCCCTGCTCCGGAAGAATGCTTGACAAAGCCTGTGTGGCTCCTCTTCATGTGTGCAGCACAAATGGCTGTTTTGATGCCTGACTGTGGGCAAGCTAGGGCACCTGCAAGGCTGAAGCGGAACTGTAAGTGGCTGTTGCAGTATGAGCTGTTTGGAAAGATCAGCATTCAGATTCTCAAGGGACTTCACGCGTACAAGGTGGCCATGAGAAGAGATGGAGGCTGTGCTCCATGCAACAGATTTGGATTACCTACACCGATAACAGTCTGTGATTGTAGTATAAAACTGTAAATATTTTCAGGAGCTGAAAAGCACTGGCATTTGTTGTCTACCTTTCTTGGGGCAGGAAGACAACTAGCAGCTTGCATTAATAATTATGAGTTATTTTATTTTCAAAAGCTAGAAAATGTGTAAGCAGGCATTAAAACAAGATCGAGGTGCCAAAACAAAAATTAATTTTTTTTCATTTAAATGAAAATTATGGATCACTTTTTTTTGCATCCTACTGGCAAATACATACTGTAAAAGCCAGGAAGTGTTTGTAATGCAAGTCTTCTGGATGACTTTGCACTATTAAATTCACATTTTTTATTACAAAGATGAATGTTGCCAATGTATACAAGATATTCTGCATCTGTGACGCACAAATTAGCATTTATTATTAGCAGCACTCTGCCTGTTTATTTTGCTGCATTACCCATTTGTCTAAAAAGTATATTTGTGCTGTGGTTATCACTAACAAGATTATGATCTGTTCAAATGGCCTGATCTAGGCTGCACAAGGCAAATGAATAGCCTGAAGTGCATCTTAATCCGATACCTTGCAGATTCAATAGGTCCCACTGTCATACCAGGCCCTGATACAATTTCAGCTTGTATTAATATGAGGCAGCAGGACTTAGCTGTGGATGAACAAGCTCCCTGCCTCCTCGCTGATGAATCATACAGAAACTGTGGAAAAGCAGCAGCTCAACTTCCCATCCTCAGTCCTAGACTTGAAAAATTTGTTCAACACAGCACAGAAGAGCCCAGGACCAAAGGAGAGTCGAGTGTTACCGCTCTAAAGCAGAGGAGATGCTTCCCAGCAGGCCTGACAAGGGCGTGTGGATGCTAACAGTGACTGAGATTTGTTGTACACAGTATTTGATATCCTTAGCCTTGCAAAGCTCTCTATAAGGCTAATCTTCCCATGCACAGAAGCACAAGTGCTGATTTAGACATTGCATATTGTGGGAAGCATCGAGGCAGCTGGAAGTCGAGTGTCCCAAACTGCAGCATCCTGGGGTCCTCTTGGCTGATCTGGACCTTTCTGTTCTCTGTGTATATACACATAATGGCACATGACGTATCAAACCTCCACTAGGTACCATAGCTGAAATTGGTAAGCGGCTTAAAATGAATAATTCATTTCTCAGCAGCCTGACTATAATACAGCAATCATTCAGTAAAGATCTAGAGGTATAGATTTCCTTACACTGATTTGATAATTTCATTGTGATTAGTTAATAAATCACAGTATCCAAGTGTTAATAACATTTGTTTGCAACATATGCTTTTCATCGGTTATGTGGCTCCCTTGCAATAGTGTTTTAATTAAACATTCTGGATGTATGCTATAAAAATAGATTACAGACATCAGTCAAATTCACACAGATTCATTTGAAATTTTGCTTCAAATTTCAATAAAGTTTCCAAGCCCTTTAGATCTTTACTACCTACTGACCACCTGCAGTACTCATAATGTAGGTTTCCCTGCTATTGTTGAAGTAAGCAATTATGTAGAATGCATGCCTTTGAGGACAACCTATTTTTGGATTCCTAATCAGTGTATATTCATAGACAGGAGAATGAATACTGTTTTAACTTCTATTCTAAAGAAAGCAAATGATTTAAACTGATAGTTTCAGAAGAAAATTAATACAGGATTCCAGTTTTACTCTCTGTAATGGAATCTGATGTAAACTTTATGCCTCCTCAACAGTGCTTTTAATAGGAAAAATATTTACAGGAAAAAAAGGATTTTCTCACCTCAATGTCCACCCCCCCCCCCCCCCCCCCCCCCCCCCCCCCCCCCCCCCCCCCCCCCCCCCCCCCCCCCCCCCCCCCCCCCCCCCCCCCCCCCCCCCCCC
>VZSC01018863.1:15390-47642 GCA_013398225.1 Steatornis caripensis
CCCCCCCCCAACAACAACAAAAAGTTTAAAATTCTCTCAAACAAGTGAAAATGTGAAAACGTAGAAATCAATTTTTCCTTCCTGGTCTTCAGACATTAGACACCACGAAATGTTGCTGTTTTGAGTTTTTTCTTATTGAGAACATTGGTAGCCAGAGCACTACAAAGGAAAATTGGAAAAAATTTTAGTCCTACTGCTTGGCCAGAGTTGATCTAAATTGGTGCATACGGCTCTGCAGTTTACTGGAAATGTTCTGAAGCAAGCAGTTACTTAGGTAGTTGCTTAATCAAGTACTTACTTAACTTATCCTGCTTTCTGGAGACTGTGTTAAATCAAGGTCCAAAGTTTCCAAACTTTTAGAGGAACTATCTTCCCCCATTCCCTTCTGCCTTCTGCCCCCACAATACATAAGCTCTCAAGCTCTAACCAGTACTCTAAAACACACAAATACATTTTTTCCTGACAGAAAATGCAACAATTCTTCTCTTATTTCAGTTGGTGGAGACTGGAGAGTCAAGAGTCATGCTGTAATCTTCTCTAAGGAGCATCATATAGCTTTAAACACAAGTATTTGTGAACAAGGACTAATTTCAAAATCGCAGTGTACTCCCTCAGGCTCTAGGAAGAATATAGTCTAACAGCTGGAGATAGCATTAGTAAAGTGCAGCAAAGCCTATTACATAGAAAGCGAGAAGTCAATATCATATTCGTAGTCTTATATATTCTGATATGAAGGAAACTATCTTGTGTGAAAACTCTTCTATTTGATTTTCCTCAGAGCTATGAGAAATGAGCCATCAAGGATTTAGCCATGCCGGATTAAGATGTGTCTGCTCCTAAGCACCCGCCCAACCTGACTGGCCCTGTGCCAGGGAATGCAGTTCCTTGGGAAAGAGGGAAATTGCAGCTTTCCAGGAGGGGAAAACTGTCTGTACCTCAGGTGCAGTTTGATAACCTGGTTGAAAGCCACCTCACTGGCAGTTTAAGGCAGCATGGGGATGTACAAAACAACTACTCTATTTTGATACTCTCCAACAGCAGTAATAATTTCCAGGCAAAAGCAAAATTTCCCACATGCCGCCTCTAGTCCGTCAGAGAGTGGAAAGGAAAAGGAAATGTGCTTCCAACAGATTTTCTAAGTCACCGTCACCCCAGGTGTGAGTGAGCCTGCAGGTTTACTCCGGGCTAAGAGTGCAAACTGTGTTTAGATGAGAGCTGGCATTTTAACCACCACATCCCACTTAACCAGACTGATAGTGGGGGGTTTTCCGTCTGGTGTAGTGGAGTCTGGCAGCAACTTGTTCATAAAATAACTTTATTTCCTTATGTTACCGTCAAGCAGCAGCATTGCACAGTGTCCCAGATGAGAGATGCAAATCCAGCAGCCCAGTAGAGAAACTCTCCCACAAGAATCTATGTGGCTTTGGGGTATTTGCTTAAAGACGTAAATAATGAAGGCAGAAGTTGAGAAAAAAAACCACAAACAATATTACCATCTAAGATGCTGAAAGAGAGGAAGAAAGATACCAAGTCAGGAATGAAGGTGACATTTGCTTCGTTATATTAATAAAATACAAAAATGACGCAGAGAAGATGAGGAAGAATAACTCAAAGAAATCAGTCAGTAAGGAATTTACACACAAACAAAAAATGAAACAGACAAACAAAAAGGAACTAGAGAAAGCTGGCAAGGCAAGTTGTTGAATTGCTGTCCTGGGACATATCAGTCTGTGTGAGATGGCTAAGAATAACTAACTTAATCCAGGCAGATGCAGAAGGATGGGAATGACAAGTCCCTGCCAACTCAGTCTGCAATGTCACTCCCATACAGTCTCTCATTTCTGTTTCCTGGAGTGCAAGTCACATTTTATCTCATAGACTACAATCAGATTATTTCGTATCGCAAATACAACCCTATTTGATTCATATAAACAGTACCTATCTTAGATGTCACCTAGGATTTTTTTTTATTATTATTACAAGAAATTGTGTTTTGGCTGTTTGCAGATTGTTGGTAAGCTTCCCTTGACCCTGGGTTGGATCATGTGTGTTGAGACCACCAGCACTTCAGTACACATTACATCTTAAAGTTAGGTAGATGTCTACCACGCACGACAGGCTAATCTCACCTTAGTACTCCATTTGCAGTTCTGTGTCTAGCTCCAGGCTCCTCAGTATAAAGCAGACATGAAGCTACTGGAAAAAGTCAGGCAAAGGGCCAGAAAAATGATTAAAGGACAGAAACATCCCTCATACTCAGAGAGACCTGGAGGTTAAGGAGAAAGCTCAGGGGGATCTTGTCAACGTGTATCAATACATGACGTAGGGAGTAAAGAAGATGGAGCCAGGCTATTCTCAGTGGTAAGTGTCAGGACAAGAGATAATGGGCACAAACTGAAATACAGGAAATTCCATTTAAAAGTAAGATTTTTTTTTTTTTTGACTATGAGAATTGCCCAGAAAGGCTGTGGAGTCTCCATCCTTGGAGATATTCAAAACTCAGTTGGATATGGTCCTGAGCCATCTGCTCTAGCTTACCATGCTCTGAGCAGGGCAGTTGTACTAGCTGATCACCGGAGGTGCCTTTCAACCTCAACTATCCTGTGATTGGTGTACTCTGTAACTGCAAGAAAAAAAATATTCCTGTCTTAAAATGATGACATATAATTAAAATGGTATATCATTTCACTATGTATAACTCCAGGCTATGTTGTTCACTGGCAGAGTTTATCATAGCGCTGTTATAACACTGGCTTGTTGCATATTATAGGGCTGTTATGCTAATAATCCACATCATAGAAATATGTAGATACTTCTGGTTTACAGCTTCCTAATGTACAACAAATGATGTCAGGATACTTCATGAAAAGCAATAATTGTTGCTGAATTTTCCAACACTGACAACATTTTTAGATAGATATGAGTTTCAAAGCATAGTCACATTCAGGCTTTTTGACATGACAGATACTAACTGAAGACTGAGCAAAAAAAACCCCTTCTATTGGTGCCTAAACCTGAGAAGTACTGAGCTCTCTTCCCTTCACTTGAGGGTAAAATCCTGCCTAGGATGAATTACAGTTTTGCTATTCCATTAAGTAGAGCCAGAACCTTGCAAGTAATCAGTTCTGCCATATGCTTCTAAATTAATGGGCAAATGGTCCAAATCGGTCAACATAAAATAGTGTGGGATGCTTTAATAGATTTCCCCAGCTTACAAAGAGCTAAGAAAAATTGAACTTGATTTAGCTAAAACTTGCAATATCAAATCCTAAAAATGCACTAGGATTCCCTATAATTAAGATTCTGGCAGAGCCTGAACTGAAAGTGTATGCAATAGGCATGAAGATCCTAATCCCCTGCTCCCAATTAGTACCAGCTGGTGACACTAATTGCACAGGAAATTTCTGAGACTGGCATGAACTGAGACCACGTCTCCCAACGTCCTTCCCTCCCCACCCAAAGAGCTGGAGCAAGTCTTGGGGCTTTCCTGGCCGTCGACTAGTCGCAAGGGGAGTGCAGAAGCAGGCACAGTGGGAGATTCGGCTCAGGAAGCCATCAATAGCCTGGCAAACCTTCAGCAAGTTCTGACATCCCATGGGCATCGCCAGAAATCAGTTGTTTAGCGTAGGGGGTGACAGAGTTTCCACTCAGCTGAGTCTCATCGATTTTTAAAGAGTTTGGATGATTTGTAAGAGCGTTGCAGGCAGGCATCTAGCAGTTTAGGGCAGGGTCGGAGAGATACAGAGCAGAAACTTCATGGTGAGGTGGACAAGAGGAAGGCTTGAGCAAATGAGATTAAAATCCTTTTAAGACTGGACAACTGGAACGTCTAATTTATACTTACCTGCATTTTGTATTAAAATAAATCTATTTTCAGGTCACCTTTTACAGCTTTATTTCAGATCCCTTATCTGAAGAAAAGGAAAGGACAGAGTAACATTGACACAACTGGAGGCACAAGTGAATGCAGTGACTTTTTTCAGTGTGTACTGTAATGACACTTTCAATTCAGTTTCGTACAAGATGTACTCTTTGATTGTATCCATTTTGTCATGGACTTCCGAAGCATGTAGGCTTTCTGGGAACACACTGAAGTATAATGATTATATACATACATTTTTTTATGAGCCAACAAGGTCAGAAAATTGACATCACAGATGGCACAAATAATAATCCTGTTAAAAGTATTAAAAACTGTGAGTTGTATCTTTTTTTTTAATCTATTTTTATGTTTTATCTATTGTAGCTAATGACTACTGATTATAAAGAAAAAAGCAGGAGTTTCTAATATCATCTCATGGTATTTTCTTATGCCGACAGGGGAAACTTTCCAGTTGTTTCATGAAAGACAAATCCAGGTGGAAGTCTGGATTTAAAGTAGTGATGATCACTATCACAAGGGATAGAGCATATAAGAAGTAAAATTACTATCCATCCTAGGTTTAGTACCACACGTTAGTAATGATGCGAAATGGAAAAGAAAACATGTTAATTAATCTGAAAATGTCACAAAGCGAGGAATGGCTGTAAGGAATTGAAAGACAAATCTCACAAGAGAGGAACCTTATTCTCCACTATTTTAGCTGTCTGGCACTGCTACAGGCACCTCTGCTTAGAAATACTGCAGAGCTGCAGGGCAGTGCCCAGTAGAAGGGAGTGGGAGTGTCCCAGAAGGTAGAAAGCCTGACTTATGAGGAAAAACTGAATAACCTACAGAGCAAAAAGCCTCACAAACCCAAACAAAACCAGTGATAATATTCATAGGCATACAAGTCTTCTGTGAAGAGACATCCTCACAGTACAGAAGAAGAATGGGGATAAACAGCAGAAAGTAAGGTTCAGTTTAGATAATACGAAAAAAATAGGTTAAAGTGTTTTGAATCTCTGTTTCTAGGATAATAGAGATTTAAGGATTTTCATGTTCTGGCTTTTAGTTTTACAACCAAATTTTGAGTTTCGAGAAGTCATTGGGGCTTATAGCTCCCAAGATCTGAAGAAGCCCAAGAATTGTCGCACTTACGGGAATGGCAAATACCATGACTAGGGTAACAAACAAGATCCTATGGTCCCCTGGTGGGTCATAAAAAATAGATAAACCAACAGACACGTTACCTGAACTCTTTTGCATCTGAAGTAAATGTATGTCTGTATGGAAACAACGTATCATATCCGGGTATTATAGCTAGATGTGTAGGGTAACAATGTTCTACGTTTGTGACCATCACTAATTTATATACATATGCACATGTGTGCGCGCACATTTGCAGAGGAGAGCGTGAAAATAAGCAGCAGATATTTAAAGGCAACATTACACTGTGACTGGTTTAAACACAAAAATAACTTAGTAATGTTGCTGAATTTCAGTTAAAGTCCAAATACCAAGTGCATCCATACCAACAGATTTTTTCATGTAGAATACTCTTTAGAAGTTGGAATTCCATACTTTTTTTTGTTGTTGTTGATTTGTCTGGAGGAGGGAGTGAAGAGTTTCAGATCTAATTATTTAATTGCAGACTTGCAGTTAGCCTATTAAAGACAGCACATAATTAAGACAGTAGAGTATTGCTAAACAATGGCTTGATTTCAGTTGTAAACAAGGGAAGGGTTATTTTTAGTAAAACTTCTCAGTTGCCTGCAATGTTTTAATTTAATGTATGCATTTAAAAAACTGTAATTTTAAAACCTACTTATGTTTTTGGTAAGTTACAATAAACATAAACAATATTCTTGCACTAGCCACACACCAGTCCTATGCAATGGAGTCTCTGAAGTAAGTCCTTGTACAGTTTGGAAATCGTAGGCTAGTGTGTCCAAAATATGAAGATAAATTTTCTGCAAAGCAACCCAGGTAATTGGATATAGAAGAGGAAAATACTTGTACTCGATCTGGTAAACTGTGCGGGAGGTTAAAATCTTTTCAGCAAAAAGAATAGATTTTGGCCACAGTCCTCAGTCACCATCAATTAAGCAAAAGCTGCCCAAGGACTGAAGATAGTTTAGCTGAAGAGCATGCTCTCTGGTCCGGGACAGCACTGCCAAGAGACAGCACGACGGAGAGGGTCTCATGCTGCCGCTCACAGCAGACTCCTAAGTGCATCTCAGCAGGCTGGAGCTGGAGAGGTGCAAATTCTGTAACAGGTGCACAGAGCAGCAGAGCGAAGAGATTAAAGTTGTGGTTATCATGTAGATATGCCCTCTCAAGTCTGAGTGACGATGCCTCTGCTCCTTAAAGCGGTTGTCATCGGAAGCTTTTCCTTTAGTCATAGGGAATACCTGCCGCTGCTCCTGGAGTTACAAAAGGAGAAGCAGGGTCTGTGAAGGGTGTTGAGGGTTTCATGTTGGCTGGCACAGCACTCGCACTGAATCAAACAAGATGTGTGTTACCTAACACTGCTGGGCAACACTCCTGGAGAAACAGGTTTTTTCACTGTTATCATGGTGATGGTCAGACCAGACCGCTAATGAGATGTCTGATGGGACAGGCTATATAATTCCATAATCAGCAGGCTGGATGTGGGACAATAATTCTGTATATCAGGTATCTACTTACCAGAGCTCTTCGAGGTGACTTGTGAAAAAGGTGGCAAAAGGACCCTCTAAACTATGATCTTTTACTTGGAGGACCATCTGTATTCAAAATTGGATGTTTCTCACTCTTTGTAAGCTAATATCGGACATAGTATTATTATAGCCTCCTGTCTACTATTTCAACTTTTATATTACTCCATTAGTTATTAACTTCTAGTACAAATCACTAAGATAGGAACATGCTGCACTTAGGTCTGAAAGGAAAACATTAAATCTTTCTTAAAGTGTAAGTTATTCTAAAGATCGCATCATTGCAATGCTTTAGCTTCTAGCAGGAGCACTTCTACCTTCCAGCACTTTTAATGGGGTTTCTTGGAAAAATTGGAAGAGATAAGCACGTGTGTCTGCATAATCAAATCAGCTCATCTGCAGTGGAATAAACAGAGAGAAAGACTTCTGTGTTTATTTCATTAGTATATGCTATTGGAAAATAAGTGGTATGACACACATGAAAATATTTTGCATCTTAATATTTTGCCATAGGTCCAGATTTATTTCCTTTCTTTTGCAGCAGAAGAGCACAGAAAGAATCTTCTACCTTGAATTTTATAGCTAATCTGATATTCAGCAGCCTTCTGAACACAAAATCCTATGTGGGTGGACACAGAGGTATGAAGTTGAAATGTCAGGCAACACAGAGGGGCAGAGGTTTTGAAAGCAACAGACAGAGCTGAAGGAGCACAAGGAATGAAAGCAGGAAAAAAAAATCACTATCATTTCTAGGTGATAGGCACTTAAGGTCTTCGGTTTGAGAACTCCCCCTGTTCCAAGCAGCCTTATCCACATGACCGTAAAATCAGCCCCGCTATAGACTAAAGTACGCTTTGGCAATTGCAGCCGTATTTCTCAAAGAAAGCACCAACTTCAATCTGGTAATCCAATAGTGAATCCAAACAATTTTACACAGGCTACTTATCTTCCACATTTTAAATTCAGTAATGGTCTGTTTTGAATTATTCAGTTTGGGTAATTAGTTTGCAAAATGATAAAGCATCGTGCAGTTTGGGTAATTACTTTGCAAAATGATGAAGCATCATGCTTCGGTTCATTATTTACACCAAATTTGTCACTGGACATACCTTAAGTATTATCTGAGTCCAGTTCCACTAGATACATGCAAAACATCTGTGACAACGGTTACTCAACCCACTACTGAAGCCATTGTTCTCTTGGAAAAAACAGGACAAAGAATGCATTACTGAAATCTAATTCTGCAGTAATAATAGGTTACCTCAACCACCTGCCTGTTATTAAGTCCATATCCTAAATCAATTATATAGCTCATTACACAATCACTGCTTGAGCCATCTAGTTAAATGCATCTAGATAAACACTCAGAATAAAAGCAGTACATCTATATTAGAGGTGTGCTACAGAATTTAAGAAAGGGTAAATTCAGAAAATAGTCTCTTCAGTAATGAAATATAAAACTCTTTATTCCTTTTTTCCTTTTTTTTGCTTCACTTAGAAACAAAGTCATGTATAACTCATGCAGTTAGTTATAAAGCAGCTTCTACAGTGAATGATTTTTAGACTTGAATGTCCGGAACACAAGGACTAGATCACTGTCTCTGTTGTAAGGGTGCACTCCTGAGAAGAGATTCTAGAGGTATTATGTTAAAAAAAAAAAAAAAATTAAAAATTGGAGTAGTAGTTCCCTGTGGCCCTTTTTTTTGTCCTACAAATCCTATTAAAACAAAAACTGCCCAATTACACTGAATTATGTGATGCTATGTGCTGATTTACCTTGGAAACTGCTCACTAGGCATGAGAATAAGAACAAAGTTGGTTTTGTAACTATCCCATTCCCCCTAGATGAATTTAAATAGGAATTTAAAATATTGGAGGCAGGCAGATCACAGTTAATTTTTGAAAGTAATACTCCGGGGATTATGCTTCATTATTATTACTAGCTGTTACGTGCATTATAATAAAATCTAGAAGCTTTACTTATGGACCTGGGCCTCTCCCGTTGCTACGTATGTTAATTCTGCACCACACTAATCATTAGAGACAGGTGAGAAGTAGGAATATTCGCATTGATTTCAACAAGTGCTGAATTCTTCATTCCCTATGTCAGTGCTGTAGCTGTTTCAGTTCTGTTCAAATAATGCTGCAGTTAAAAATAAATAACAGAAAATGTTAGCCTTTCTCCATTCTTAGTCTGGGGAATATACACTGACTGTTTTATGCTGTATAAAATGTGTTTGCAAAGCTAAGAACCACCTTGCTGCATTTCACGGGGATTTTTTGTCAAGTTCGATAAATCAAACAATACAAGCAACAATTTAGTGCTCTGCATCCAGCAATTGTTTATGTTATCTCTTAGCTTATGCCTGCCATGGTGAATTTTCAGTCTAACTTTTTTCTTTAGCTCATTCAAATAACAAAATTTCTTCCCAATATTTTTCCCCCAAAGCATGTGTTAAAAATGCGCCTAAGAACTGTATGGGGAAATCCTACTAATGCTCTGACTGTGGCAGTCTCCAAAAAAAGCATCATCTCCCTCCTCCTACTCATTAGTCCCTTGCATATTCTTCCAGGAGCTGCACTCAACCCTTCTGGCACATCCTCTGTCAACAAATGGGTGGGGTTCCCCCTTGCACTCTTAGACAATTTTCAAGTCATTCCCTACAAGTGTACCTTCCCCACTTTTACAGGTACCTGCTTCTCTTAGATGGAGATTTTCACATTTTTCTGTGTTTAAAACATCCCTTTTGATTTGAATGGAGTCCGGCTTACCATGTAATATGGACCCTTTTATTTGATGGTCTCACGCTGCTCTTCCACAAGTCCTTGTACCATTTACAGTGACATTTTGGGCAATATTTACCACTGACACCTTCAGTGAAGAGAATACTCAGTGTCAGGCTGGTTGTAATCCTCCCAGGACCTCTGTTTCAAGAAAACCACCCATTGGCAGTAGCTCCCAACTGGCCCCTTCACTATCCAATTAGCATGCATTTTATTAGCGCTCTAAAGTGCTGATGTTTTAATTGTAATTCCAAGCTTACAAAGGTTTATCATGTTGCTGCTATTAACTAACTTTCTAACCTCAAAGGATGGAAATAGGACTTACTCTTCCCAACATTTTTTTGAAGGACTTATGTCTGCCGTACTCTTACGTTTTGATTTTGCTGTCAGTCAATGCTTCTACTAACCTGCAACCTTCTCTTTTTAATTTCACTCAGGTCAGCCAACAGTTCTTCAGGTCCTTGCTCTTTTCAAATTTAAGTAAATTATTCTGCCTCTGTCTGAGTTTCTATGATATATTAAAAGACCAAAGATTATCTCGAACAGATTGGATTTAATTTATCAAAACTGGCTGATATTTAAGATATCTATCTATGGCTAAACGTGACTCACATCTCTCCTGGGTACTAGAAAATTGGAAAGTGTTTAGTCTTCCTCTGAAAACAAATCACATAGCTCTGTTATTTTGCAAATAAAGAGCAGAAACATTTATTGAGCATATGTGCTTTTTTCATCATTTATGAATAGTTTTACTGTTCTTCATTCCTAATATACCTTCAAAAACTGTTATCCTTACTTCTCCTGACAGGGATTTTTGGCTGTATTTAGCTACACTTCTCTCTGTATTGCATTTAATAAATTCTGAATAATATCAGTTCCTCTCTATTTCTGTTTTTGAGTTTTTAATAAACATTTTGTTATTTTTAATGTTATCATTTGTAATTGTTATCATTGGATTATCTCAAAACTTCTCTTCTTCCTTGGAAAATGATAGCTTCCTGCCCTTCTACCAAAACTTTCCCCTCTACATTTTTCCTTCCATAGTTTGTTCCTATTTAAAAAGTTCCTTTATAATTTTGCTTACAAGACTTCTCAGTAAAGAGAAAATTGATCTGGGATTAGTTAGCTAATACCTCAATCCAAATACATTCACAATTCTGACTTTTTGAGGTAATCAGTAACTCTCAAAGAAGTACATTGGCACAGAATTTCACTCACCAACACTCTTCTGCTCTGTTCTTCTAATAAAGGAACTGAAAATGCTACTTTGACAAGTTTTACAGAGGTGCACGACTTCAACCTTCGTTGTTTTGATTTTTTTTTTTTCCTCTCACGTCAGTTTAAAAACAGGAATAAATTAATTATTAGCAAGGGATGCTTTANGGAACTGAAAATGCTACTTTGACAAGTTTTACAGAGGTGCACGACTTCAACCTTCGTTGTTTTGATTTTTTTTTTTTCCTCTCACGTCAGTTTAAAAACAGGAATAAATTAATTATTAGCAAGGGATGCTTTAGACTGCCTGCAATATTTACACAGTGATAACATCTCAAGAAAGCCACTCAAAAGACTGCAGAATATAAATGGTATTTTTTATTTTTTGAAGACTATAATTGGTTGAACATACTTACATTTTCATTGTTCTGACACGTGATCAAACTTGAAAGAAGCACAAAAAAAATCTACATCATGAAAATTATAGACTGAATTTGATTTAACCTCATTTGCACTCTTATAACCGTGAACATTTGGGTCATGAACAACTTGACTCCTGAAAAATATTTTTTTAAGGGAAGTTTGCATTACTTCAAAACTAATCATTACTTCTTCCAAATGTATCTCTGCAGAAGACACTCATGTTAGATTAAGAGCTCTGAGCACAGAGTCCAAAAAGAGATAAATCATCTTTTGACAACCAGAGATAACCAGCTAGAGTCTGGAATGCAGGGAAAACCAAAGGAGTTCACCTGAGTGCCAAAGGTCCACAAAGATTTGTTACAATATAGTCACATTTAGGAATTTACACAGGCATCCCAGATGTGCTTTATAGCTCAATGGAAGGAAAATGTGCACATGCACGCTGCTGGCTCTGCTGAAAGGCATTAAGTGGGAAGAATATTATTCTGTATTGATCAGGTAATTTAACCCATCAATGAGAAGCATTGCTGCAGCTCCCAGTTGAAGGAACTGTTACGCAGACTATTGACTGAATGAGAAAGAAGCTCCTTGGATGCACTCTTCACAGCTGGGCTGAGCTTTGCTCTTTGCACTATGGCAAGCTGTGTGTGTGATCGTTAAGGGCAGGGGAAGTGCACCCCTAGCACATGGAAAAACGGAAAATGTCTGAGACATTTTAAGAAAATCTGTTGAATGGGGGATATGTCATCGGAAAAGTATTCTTCCAGATCCAAGAGATTGTTAGCCACATGAATGCAGCTCACTGAAGAAAAGCAACTGCCTTCTTTAGTAGGAGTTGTATATTTTACCCGTTGTAATATAGCATGTGTATAACTCTAAAACAGCTCCCACAGAAACACCAAGGCTTGAGCTTTAAAGGCAACACGAATGCTGCCTGCCAACAGCAGTCCTTTACCTGCCTGTGACTACAGAGAAACTTTGAATCTGACCTTACCCAGTAATATTAAAATACTACAATTTTCCTAGTAATTATAACACATATGAAACAGAAATAATAAAGTTGCAAGTGCTGTAAAAGTTTATGATCCTGTTGCCTGCTTTTGTCTTTTTTCTTCTTTGCAGGCTATGCTCATCCTTGCCATGAGAGAGGCAAATTCTTTATCAATTTAATGGAGTTCTCCATCTGATCATAAATCTTCAATCATCCAGTCACTGAGCAAAACAAAACCCTGTAATTTAAGTGCCTGTTCATGAAGTTGTAATGCTACAGTCTAACCAGCTACCAGTCCTAACAGCTAATGTACTTCATGAGTTATGGACTGAAAAATGACCATCCAAAAGAGCTGCCAAATTACAATAAAGAAGCAATTAATACATGGATTTTTTTTTTCAGGGAAGATAACAAAACTGTCCCTAACTGGGAGTTTTCTCCGCTTCTCAGAGGAGATTTTTCTGTGCTCATGTGAATAAAAGGCTCTCCTTGCTCACTTGCCAAGGCATATGTTTTTCACTGATTACAGAGGTGCCCCAAGGTTTCTGATAAGGATGAGCAAAACTGATTGGAAAGGGGAAAACAGGAGCTCTGACTGACCAGGGATAGAGAATGGGGGGAAAACCAGAGGGGAAGAGAGTGGTGGCATCTTCAATTAGTTTTTTATTCTCCTCCTGGCTCTCTGAGAGGACAGGAAGGCTGGAGAGGATCCTCCTGCCTTGGGGATGGCCACCCTCCTCAGGAGCTGTCATTACACCAGACGCAATAGCTCCTTCCCATGAACCAAGAGCAGTGGCCAGCCTATCTTCCCAGGACTCTCTCTTGGCAAAGGAGCTATGGTGATTTCATTGCTTCCTCCCAGCTGCTGCCCTATCTGTCTCCAAGGTAGACACCGGTTATGAGTTTGTTATGCTGAAGGAAGATATTCGCCTCTTTTTACCATCCCACATTCATGCATTTCACTGTTTGGATCTTCGTAAAGAAAATATATCCAGTTCTGAGTCAGTTATTGAGGTCTAATCTCAGTGGGAACTGGCAAATATTTTAATGCACTTAAATTATGTTCTACTCTGAAACTACAGAACAACCCTCCCAACTACACCGTCTAAAATGCAGCCCGTATGGTAACACTGATAAAACCACTGAAAACTGAACCAGTGCCTGGTAGAGGTTTCCTGGACAATGCACTCATGTTGTACCCAGTGCACCTGAGTTCATCCCCTAGTCTGTATTTTAGACAGGCTCCTTAGCATGGGATGCCCTCCTGTAAACTCTGCCCAGAGTCAATGGAATGAATAAGGCCCCATCAGAGGGCAATTTACCCCACTCTATAAGCATCTAAAATAACCACTGCTGAGAGGGACTTTAGACTACCAGCGTAAACTATACACCTGAGTTGTTTAGGCAGCAAAACAAGGTTAAATGACTCTTGTTCCTAGTGCGTTTTTCTGCTTTGTTCTCCCATCCACAAAACAGAAGTGATCAGGTGCCCACAGAAGTTTTATATGCTAACAGTTAATGACTGTGAAGCATTCAGTGGAGAGGAACAGGATAAAACTGATCAGAAACAATCATTCTGAACTGCCTAAGAATTAGAGTTCTCCAATTAAATTTCCAACAAGATTGCTACCTAATGATAAGGTTTCATGATAGCATAGTTTTTTGGCAGGGTGGAATTGAATAATTAGTAAAAGAATAAAAACCTTAAAAGGTGATTATGTTTCTGTATGTCAGTGTACAATAGTAAACATGAATGACAATGAAAGATTTTTATAACAGGTAGTTTCCAGAAGCAAATTTTCTCCCACATGTGAAAATTAAGAACCCAACAGTATTTGGCTCATTATTTAATTTTTATCTCTAAATCTCCTTGACTTTTTTTGATGAATGCTTGATTCTTCTCCAGATTACATCTCTTCTTTGGTCATATTTTTTCTACTGGCAGGACAGGAACATGGTGCTATAGAATATGATTTGTTAGGTTCATAGCAGGAAGAAAACTACCTTCAGAGTCTAGTTAAAGTTTTTCTGCAGTTACACGGCACTGCTGTTTTTCTTAAAAGTAGAACGAATATACAAAGGATCAACATCAACAACATTTTAGGGTTTCGAAACTTTATACATAGATACCATACCAGAGGACCAAAGAAACTCTCATTTTGTAATGAGTCATATACAGAGAATGACATTTGGATACTTGTCAGTACTTGTTAATCTGGCATTAATTATTCACATAAAAAAGCTTAACTGTGGGATGGAGGTTAAAATTTTGACCCTTACTCCTAGATGTACCATTTGCAATTCTTTTTTATAAGGACAAATCAACTTTAATTTCTTAGAAGTAAATTATCATGCATGAGTTCATTATTATTTTAAATGCTCGAAATCTGTTATCGATTTTTTGACAATTTTTGGTTTTGAATATTTTAGAAAATATTACTTTCAACAGCCAAGACTTATGAGAAGTAGTATTCCATCTTGTTTTTTATTGTGCTTCTCTCATTTCCAGTGAATAAATAATCGAGTCTTAGTTTTAATCTGAACATCATGACAAACCAGGGTTTGCTATCCATTATGATATTACCAAAGAACATGTCAGAATTAAAAGGAAACTGACATAAAATATGCTTCACAATCTCTGTGCTCACTCATTCCTCAAGGTTGTCATGTACATTACTGGTTATATTACAAACACATCCGTAAGAGATCGTATTTCATTTCCATTTGGCATTCTAATAATTTCTTGGCATAGTAATATGAACAGAGTGAAAGATAAAATGAATTTTCAGAAATCTTGATTATACATGGTCTAGAAAACATTTTAGGTAATAAAAGCTACAATCTCATAAAAAAGATTTGTTAACCTGGTCTGCAGATAATACCGATATGCTAAAATGCATCCACAGAGAATCCCATCCTGTTAGATTCTAGCTCTGGTAAGCAAATTCCTCAGAATTGTATTTGTACAGTGTGAACAGCCTCAAAACTTAATATGCTCTTTTCAAAGTCGTTTGTTAGTCCTTCTAAAAATATTCAAATATCAGTAACTTTAAGGCTCATTCTTGTACTGGGTAACAGTCCTGATTTGTGGGCAGAGCTGGACAAAATGTCTACACAGTAGGTAGATATTAAATAAAGTTACTGTTTCAATGTGTAGAGAGCTGTTTAGTGGGATTGCATCCATCCTGCAGCTATGAAGAGAAGGGTAAAGAAGTCATCTTGCTTGCCCTCCTCGCCCTTGGCTTGGCAAGGGCTGTACATCTTCGACTGAAAGGATAAAGAGTGTGAACTGCAGGTTTTGTTCTTCAAGACTGATGAGGTTTCCCCACTAAATTGTTGCAAGCTTGCATTGAACTCCAAAGCTTCCGCTCACCCATGCACAGTTTCAGGCCTAACACTGTCTGTTTGTCCCCTTGTCCATCTTAGCTGTCTCCAGAGGGGTGCTCTGCAGCCCAGTCTCATGTGCCATTCCCATTTAGTGTGTAGGGAAAAAAGTGCTTAACTCAGCACTGTGAACTACACTGACATCTGGCACCTACATGTGCAATGCTAAGGGCAGTTCTTCCTAAGCTCAGTGGTTTCAGCTTCTGAAATACTAAACTTTGGCTCCAAAGCACTTTTGAACTGACCCAGTGTTCCTAGCCATGTTAGAAATTCTTACTTTGCGTATATTTTATAAATTCTACATAGTATTTTGATATAAAAGTTTCTTTTCCCTAGTCAGATATTTGAATTACACATTTACTGTTAAAGAATACTTTGATCCTTTCAGAGCATTTATTAGTGCTCTTTTTCTCCTTATTCCAGTGTAGGGAAGTCCTACTGACATCTTCTCCTATGTACAAAATGCTGAGTCTCTGCTCATGTTGCAGAAGCCTCTGAGAAATTTTATCTTATCTTCAGTGGCACATAAGGAAATATAATGTCACCGTGCTTCACTCCTTGGCAACATGGAGAATATTCTGGCCAACATAAAGCTCTTTGGCAAATACTCCTGTCCACCCTGCTTGGCTGGAGACTTAAGGACATGAATAACCAAGCCCCTGTTCAGGTCAAACAAAGTGAAGGAGAGAAAGTAGTGTAGTGTTTGTGCTGCTGCCTGGCATCTCGACGAGCTTGCTATTCAGTGTGGCTTTGTGAGAACTTGGCCAGAGGCTTAAATCTCTCTCTGTCCTGCTTTTCTGTCCACTTCCATTACCAGGCTGTAAAAGGAGAACCTACCTTTCATTCATTTCCTGAGAGACGGCAGACTGGAGAGCGCAAGGGGTGCGGGCACTGCAGTAACAGAGACCATCCCTCTGCAGTTGGAAGGCAGAGCCTTGCTGAGGGAAAGGGCAGATTTTGCTGAATCAGCACCTCGAGGACCTGATTAAGTCTCATTTGCTTACATGCTAAAGTGCTCTGCTGAATTATAGCCCACAGCAACCAGCTGCCAGCCCTTCACTTCCTGATTAAAAACAAAAAAACATTTCTGGAAACTGTTCGTGTGCTATGAGCAGTGCCATCCAAGGTCCCGCTCTTTTCCTGATTATTCCTCTGTGCCTATCCAACAAATCTCCATCCAGAGCGACCAGAATGCTTTAGTTTGAACAAATTGTATGGAAATAACTGTATTTTCTAATTATATGCCTATTTCTTTTCTCTTGCTTATCTCATCCAAGAAAATAGTGCGGCTCTTAGCAAATATCCTGAGGCAGTACAATTGCCTATTAAATAGGACTCCCTGTTGATTTCAACGCCCTTTCCAAGTGCTTCAAAAAGTTGATGGCAGAACATGGCCCAAAGGTGCTTTTTACTAATAAGTTGTCTGGCACACAGAGAGATAATAACAAAGGAAAATCTGACTGCTTCTTGAACATGGCTATCAGCCGTGGCACTGCTAGACAAAACAAAATAACCCCTTCTTAGTAAATTAAAATTCTTATGTCCTAGAAATGCCGCTTATGACACAGAGTAAAATTCCAACCAGATTTGAGAAAAGGAAGTATCTCTTATTCTTAAATAAATTGGAAAATCGATGCAGAACATTCCAGGCAGTACCTACCAGCAAGAAAGGGGTGAAATATCAGAATACTTAATACTCTCTCAGAGGTCGTGTGGTGTTTTCCAGTGCAATCCTCATTGAAATCTCTCACATCAGATTAAGATTCCTAAATAGTTTTAGATGCAAACACATGGCAGCAAAGCCACAAGAGGAAGGGAGGGCTGGTGCCCAGCTTTTGGGGAGGAGATATTACCTTCTTCCAGACTGCCTTTTCTCAAGGCAGAAATGGTATTTCAAGACAGAACCGTGGCCAGCTTGAGAAGATAAGAGTAAATCCTTTTATATCAGCAATCACTGGCCAAGCACAACAACTGATATGAGCTCTGGATTCAGAGAAATTTCATGTAAACTGATCACCCATCGCTGAACACACTGAGAAGGAGAAAAAAGATTTAACGATTGATTGGTTTCATAATTCTGAAACTTTACTTCTTCCCTTGTAGGTTTTTTAAGTAAGAGAAGCACCACTATTTAACTCTTCAGACAAGGTTTAGGTGACCTCGCTATGGAACAGTCTTGCTAATATCTATGAAAAATTATTATCCAAGATTCAAAAGTTACTGCTAATTTTATGTACCTATTATTTGGAGTATCCTGTTTCATTCGAAAAGAGCTGCTTTTTACAAAACTATCCATACTTTTGCTCTTTAAAATTCAAGAACGTTCAGTTCGACTATTCCAATTAATGGCAGAAAGAACTGATAACAAACATAGCTTCTGTGTAACTGAGAGAAGTGACATCCGGTCTAGATGAGGTTTTCAATATCATCCTGATGATTTTGAGCATATGGCTTTAATATATACATGTGGCAACCATGCAATCAGCAGATTCAGGAATCCCTGTGTACTCATTAACTTAACACACAATTATGCTATATTAGGTGATTAAAAAACACCACTTTCTAAGAAATCCCTAATTACGCTTCTACATGATAGGTCCTATTAAGTAAATAATGGGCTTCAGAAAGTCTTCACATTTGTACATTTGACTTAATACCTTGCTGAAGTTCTGATTTGTATTTGTACCATAATTCATTCAACTGAGTAATTTATGTCGTTTTTGTATATGTTCATTTATCTTACAAATACTCATAGTAACACTGAACTTCAACAAGATTCTATTTTTAGGGTGTTTTTTAAACTTTGAATAAATTATTTCTGTTTTGGATATCACTGTATTTTCAAAGATGAGGTTTAAACATGCAATCCTTGGCTTTCTTAAAGTGCTTAAACATTTTTCTAGACTTCACACAGAACGGCACTTGTGAAAATGCTGAATAAATATTTTAAGGTAGTGTCTGTGGGCTTGAATCAAGTCTTCTTGTCCGAACCCTGTAGGCATCAGCAGGAAATATTTTTGATATCTTATCTCCTATTTAAAATTTCATACTTCTGTTTAATAGAGTACAAAATCTTTAGTACTAATTCAGCCAAAGTTTAGGTGAATAATAATTCTTCATCTAAATGTTGTGTCTGTATCCTAAAAATTTATTTCTCATTTTGGAAGACTGCCATGGGGAATCAACAAAATCTGTTACCGTTCATTCACTACCTTTTCTTGACTTCTTATTTTTAAAAAAGAAAGGTAGTGAAGAGGGATCCTAGTCTTTTACTCCTTAAATTGTATCTGATTTAGTGTGGCACGTTAGTGCATGAGACACATCCTAAAATTAAATATGAATAAAATCTTGTGTATAAACATTTCGATCAGTTTAACAAGTCTCTGTGTAAGTCAAGCTCTGTGAGCAAATTCATCAGAGCAATGGCACAGGAAATCTGAGCAATAAGAGTGTTACAAGCAATATTGTAAGTACTCGTTCTTAGTATGTGACCAGAAATTCCACATTATAATCAACTACGTGACACAACTTCTTGTGTGAAAAAATTTTGCAAGCAACAAAGGCATTGGCTAGACCTAGATGTGCTAGACTCCTACTGTAAAGAAGGTAGAATAAGTTTGCCTTATTCTGAAGCACAACAAAATCCAGAACATCTCAAAATATTCTTCAAAATTAGCATCTGACTGTGTTTTTCATCTTAGCTTTACATTGAAAAAAAAGATCAATGTTTTCTTCTGGAACTGTCAAGAGGGATATTTCTACACTCATTGATCTTTTTTTTTCCAGATTTCTCTAAAAGGAAGTAAATAAAAACTAGCAGAAGGGCAAAGAAGTAACCAATTAGTAGAATTTCATACTCTTGCATACATTTTCTGTCAAAGTTTTGTGTCTTGAAGTTTTCTGTAATCTTTGTATCTTAAACTGATTCTTTGGTCAGAACGACATTTTCAGAACTGTTTTAGGCCTCTTTAGACCTAAAGCTACAGCTTAAGAGACAGCTGACAATGCTGTTTGACCCCCTCCCCTCTATGCAAATACTTGTGTATGAGAAAATCAAACCCTTAAATTACACAAAGAAAATCTGCTGCGTACTCTGATTAATAACGTCTGTTCAAGCCGACCCAGACAGAGGGGTCCCAGTATGTCTACTGCTCAGCAGAAGGTGTCAATACTTAATGTGACAGGCAAAGCAAGAGGAAAGGTTTCTGATGGCAGGAAGCAAATAGATCATTCCTTATGCCACAAGGATTTACTTTGACTTGAGTGCATGTACTGCACTCTCCCTTAGCAGATTTTTCAGGATTGACATATTGCTTACCTAACCTGGACTGCCAATGGCAATTTTCCCCCTAACAAATGCATTTTTCTAGTTACTTTGCTAAAACATTGATCAGTTTCAGTGCTATAATCAGCGATGAACTGCAACCACATTTAGTGTTGCTGTGCTGGTTAACATATAAATAGATAATTACAATCCCTGAACTGAGCATTTATATCTCTGAAACAAAGTGTTACTGCTGGATAAGGCAAACACGTTTTCAACTACATGCTGCATTTACCTAAAATTGTCAAAGTTTCTGCTGAGCAGAAATGCTTTTCACTCATTTTTTTCTGAGACAGTTAGAGGAAAGTGGTACCAGCACATCTCTGAGAAGTTTTGTTTATTTGTATTCTTAAAGATGGCATCCAACAAATTCATCATGTTATGTCCTTATTTCATCAGTAACGGCAGAATTCATTATTTCATTTTTGGATCCTGAATATGAGTGAAGAAGCTTGAGGAAGCCCCCACCTGAATGTGTTCATGCATCTCTGAGATTCCATGTCATCAACAAATGTGATTGCTTATGACACCAGCTGGTAACTGCTGTCGTAATACAATTTACTCTGGTTAAAAGAAAGAGGCATGTTTCTTCTGCTCACTCTATTTTCACTTTCTGTGGGGAAAAAAAGAAGTGTACGAATACAATGGATATTCAAATACCAAGTCTATGTTCAAATGCTGTCCTTTTTTATAAATATCCCTTGTAATAGCCAGGTAACTCAATGGTTCAAATGTGTTTTAATGGTTCTCTTAGTCCTTGCACTCATTCAAACAAGTTGCCACTTAAGACAGCAATGCCTCTAGGGAATCCTCAGAAACAGAGGATGAATGTTGCAATGATGTGTAACATTTTTTCTCGTCAAAGAAGCAGTTTTTTAAAACACTTTACATTCTCCCAGTTGCCCAAGAGGAAGCCACCTAAATATTTCCCACAGCATTTAGTGAAAGCAGGATTGACAACTTATCTCCAACTTCTGTTTGCAAGTAGGCTTCCCCTATTTGATCACCCCTTACCTAAACTATCAGTGTATTTACCCTCTTTTGATCCTTTCCTTTGATGGGACTGATGAGTCTCCTCTCAGCAACAAAATATGTTCTAGAATCTGTGTAACCATCCATAACACACTTCCCATGAACAAAAAGGGTCTCTGGTGACCACAGGTGTAGTATTTACCATGGCCTTTCCTGACAGCTGAAGATGAGTATCTAGGATGCTTTTCATTCCCTTGAGGGACTATGGGTATCTGGGGGAAATGAAAGCAGCATTTTGGCTAGTCTCTGGATGGCATTACAGGCAACTGAAGCTATAGGTGATATGGTACTTCATCTTTGTGATAAATTAATCACAGTTCAGCCTCTGCTTCATTTTTGGAAGTGGGCTCACTGCACTGCAGTAAAAATGGTTTCTGAAAGATAAAGGAGAATAGAAGAATGGAATGGGACACGCAGAAGACAAAAAGGAGAGGTAGAGAAATTTAAAAGTCCAAGAGCAAAGAAACAACTCTAAAGCATTATTAGGTAAAATTTGAAAATATTGCAATGAGAGTTCCCAGGGAATTTCTATTAACACATTATTAAAGAGAGGTGGGACTTAGCATTTAAACTCTTATTTTTCCCATGTAAATATGAGCAATATTAAGAAAAGAAGCAACGGAAAGGAAAGAAAGAATAGCTAAAATCTAAAGAAATAGGAGCTACAAAACCCCAAAGATTTGATGTGTAGAGACACAAAATAAGTTTTGGGGACTAAAATAAAATTAAGCCAGTTCAGAAGCTCTACTAGAATCTTCACTTAACTTGTGAAACAGAAGAGAATGTTGTCTTTTATGTGTGCCCATTGCATTCAGACAGTAACATGATTACTTGCTAGAGGTCGTAACTATTAAAGTATATTGATAGAGGTTTGTTCTCAAGAGAAACAACATTTATGTCAGGAAGAGTGACAATCTCATTTTACCCATATCAATATTCCTGCAGTCTCCTTTCCCAGCACAATACAGTCTATTAAAATAATTTATCTTGGGTATCCTGTCTATTGAATTAAGAGTATTCTCAGCTGAGGCAAAGCAATTTTAGAACCATAGCTTTGCATTCTTGGAAATACTTCTTCACAACTCAGCACACTGCATATGTAATCACTAATATAGAATAATTTTCATATAAAAATGTTAAAGGAGGAGAAAGTGTGTTCAAACAGCAGTATAATTTGGCTTGTTTCTTCATCTAAATACTCTTTACTCATACAAAGAGACATTGAAACATCTTGGAGCACTAATGATAATCAGGACCTTCATTCACATGCCTCAGAGTGCTTAACAAATGGTATGGTATCACTTCCCCTCTTTTGCAAGTGGAGAGCAAAGGGCGTGCACAACATCTTCTTGTAGGTTTCCCCTACATCATGAACAGAGCTGGCAACAAGGACTAGTGAATACCCTCTTTCCATAGCTGGTAATCTGGAATGCTAAGGCATAGAAAACCAAAATTATATTTCAGGATCATTTATTTCTTTGGAGGTAGCATCAACCTCTCTTCACCCCAAGAGACGTGTCTCATTTTATCAAGCATAATACAAAACACACCTACTCTAAGCAAGTAATTAGTATAAACATATTTCAGATAAACTGATAGTGTCAATAAAATCTGAAGATTTTCTTACTTCGTTTTGATTCAAATAGAGCAAGATTCAAGTATTCAGTGTTCTAAATTGTCTCTGAAAATATCTTTGTATCTGTTTTGACAGTCCCTTTCTCAATGCTTAAATGTTCCCACTGGGACTCATGCCCATGCCTGCACTGAAAAGACAACACAAGGGAAGAATCAGACTCTGCTTCAGGAAAATGAATAAATCTATTATATAGCAACCACTTAACAGTAAATTCAAGGTAGCTTTTGTCAGGTATTCTGATTTTAGAGTTTTGGAACCACTTGTTGAGAATTAAATTAATCTTGAAAGCATAGAGTTGAATTTCCTTGCTTTTACTGCCTAGTTTACATGTGATGTTTTTACATGCCAGGACAATCATGTAAAAGTTACTTCCAGTTATATTTCAAATACACAGCCTGATGAGTTGGAAACTAGAGACTGTCCTTGTGTATGAGCTTGTAGTCAATAAAGGTTTATAAGTTTGATTTTTCATTTTTTTAAAAATTCATTCTGATTATGTATGTGTATATTTGGGCATTTTAAGATATTAAAAGGCACAGCTCAACTTTCTGAGATATGTGCAGTGTTTTCTAAGCTATAGGAATCATTAAGAATAACTGCTTGTTCCATCTGATCTTTACTCAGCTGTATTCATGTGCTTCCTACAGAGTACAACCAGAATGAGAAGCAGCTTTGGATGCACATGGAATGCGAAGTCTTCCCCTTTTCTTTTTCAGTGAATTATTCCAAAGTCTGTATATTTCACCTACAGCAAATGGAAATATGTAAATCATACCTGGAAGATATCAGCACCAACCAATTTCATTGAGAAAAACTCTATAAATCAAAAAAACTTCATTCTAATTTCAGTTACTGTCAGATGCAGTTGATCTATGGAAAAGCAGAAATCTGGAGTACTCAAAAGCACATAAAATGCACTGATGGAGCTGACAAGATGCTCAGAAGTATTTCCAGATAAGTAGAGCTTTTGAGAAAGTATCATCAGGACTTCCAAAAGTAATCAGACAACCTTGTAAACCTTGACAATCCTGTCATTCATTTCATCTGTTGTTCCTTTTTTGTCTCCTAAGGGCAAGGTGTACTAGGGTATCTGACTTCTGAGAAAGCAGATCAAGCTAAGGTACATTTATACAAACAATGAATTTCTAAAGAGTTAGCTGAATAAGTAGTTTCAACCTATAGCAAATTGAATATACATTTATGTTTCCTGTCTTGGAGATCCTATTCTTCTAAAACAGATTCAAGTATTGTTAAAATGAAAATCATCTTCCTGCAGCTGGTCTGATTTTTAATGTGCCAAGTTAATACCCAACAAATAAACAAAAGAATAAAAATAAATGAAAAATATGAAAATATGGAATGTAACAAGAGCACGTGCTGGATTCTGCACCTGCCATGGGGTAATCCTGCTTAACATACAGATTGGGGGCTGAAAGGCTGGAGAGCAGCCCTGCAAAAAGAGATCTGGGGGTTTGGGTTGATAACAAGTTGAATATGCGTTAACAGTGTTCGTGAGTCTTTTCAACAGCAGATCCGGTCTGAAAAGTGTGACAAATGGGCGTTGGTGCCAGCACAGCACCTGTTGTTGTAAGATCAAGGTACAGCCTCTCCATGCCTTCTGTTTTGTGTTTTGCTAGTTAGAAAGTGGCCCCACACCTAGGATCTTTACTAGTAGTGTATCTTGGCATGCTGTACTCAGATCTAGGCAATACACGAAACACTAGACCTGTTGCAGAGAAACAGGGTTTCATTACAACTGCTTTAATAAAAGGAAGGAGACAGTATCAACTAAAGATGACACTCCTTTGGTGCTCTGTTTCACAGATACTCCTTTTGCTGCAGGTTACTAAGGCATTGACATTTCAAGGCCCTTCCCATTTGTGAAATATCTGCCGATCTGGGCTCATTTATAGGCACACCTTCAGCCTATCTCAAGATAGTAGCTTGTCAACAAGCATAATTTCCTTATTTGTTCTTAAAGCATCAGGGCATGTGCAGCTTCACATAGCCTAAACAATAAGAAAGCAAGAAACACACAAATTCTTTTTTATCTAGTTTTATGTATAGAATAATGTGGTGTAGTGCTACCGGTTTTATGGTAGGCTAAATTTATACTGATATTGATACGTGTCTTCAGATGCACACCCAGGGTATACCACAAATGTCAGGGACGTTCTGGGATGGCAGACAAGGCAACATGTTACTTCAGTTTTTATGACTATCCCTTGGATATCAAAGGTCTTGTAGAAAGAAAAGCACTTGAGAAAGAGGTAGGAGAAGAAAGAGCATCTTGTCTGCTGTATACTCCCTCTGTGCCAGGACTGGCGTTTCTTGTTTGACTCGTTCTCTACCACGCTTAATTCAATGCCATTTCATCGCTTACATTATAGTTCTCCCAAGATGACGGTGGCATTGGCCTGATTTTTGATGGAAGATCCTGGAGATAAATTCATGAAAGAACTTCTGAACAGGTTTAAATCTCAGCGTTATGGCCTGAAATCCTGAAACACGAATATCTTTTTTTTCTTGCCATAAAAGCGATTGTTTTCCTCTACAAAGGCCAAAACTTACTTGCATATGGTTGATTTTTCTTAAAATCCTACTGTCTTTACAGTGAAACCAAAAAGAGCAATGAAATTATGAAAACAAGAGCCATAGCTTGTTATCTGTTTTTTCAGCTTTCAAGATGACGTGATTAACTATGTAATTAGTAGAGTTATTAATGACATTAGAAGAGATCACTCATAAGTGTTTAAAGCACTCTGATCCATGACTGTAGATATCTTTGAAGGTTAATTCATGGGTCTCATTGTGAGGTACAGAGAGACATTCACAGAAGCATCAATTTTCACCTTGACTATCATTTATGGATTTAAGGTACAGATTAGAAAGTTGAATTTTCAAGCTTTAACCAGCTAAAAGACATGCCACTGAGGCGCATCCCTGAGGAGTGAATCAGGATGTAAATATCGTCATTTGACAGCATCCTACTTTTCTGCAATGAATATATTTATGACATCCAGTATACGTCTACAAGGTGCTGGAATTCTTTCCTACAACAAAACTGCAGCTGGGATCAAGGAGACTTAATTCTTGTCTTTCATAAACCAGAATACAAGCCTTAAACATTTTTTTTTCCTTCTGAAAACTTTCTAATTATTCTAACAATGCAATGTTTTGTTGCAAAAGTTCAATTACAAGAAAAATCAATGCACTCTTACCACGCTCTGCTATGCCTACCGAGCACCTATGGTTTGTTGTATTATTTTAGAAATTTGCATTCTGCCATCTCAGGACTGGGCTCAACTGGTTGGTACTGAATAGTTGAGATGGTGAGGACTGGGTTAACTTTAAGTTCTTGACAGTGTTCCCACTTGTGCAGTCACTTCTTTGTGCATCATTTGAGTTTAAAATGGAAAGGTCACTGTTTGCCAGCAGTCGGAGAAAAGCTGTTAAACATTTTCTGGGTGAACTATTGAACATCTAAATGCTATTCAATACCTGTAAATTTATACTGCGTTCATGAGCTGAGACTGAAAATTAGAAATGAATGTGTGGGCTGTGTGCTATAACAGGGAGGGAAAGGACAGCTGGAGAAGTTCCTCCTTGTTCTGGTTTGGGAGGGGGTACCACAGTCTGCACGACACAATTTGCAAGCAGCGTTTGCACATTATGGCAATCTGATTTCCTGTGCAAAGAGGCACAGCCTGAGTCTCTACCATGAGATTCCACCGAGTGATGTGTGTCCTGCATATAACCTGCCACAGATGCTCAAATGATTAACTGTGCTCACCTTCATCCTTCTCGCCCTCGGACATGCACAGGGGAAGGGGACAGGGTGAACCAAACTTGCTTCTTTTTTCACCTTTATAACACTCAAAATCTTAGCACAAAGGTTTGAATTTTCAGCCTTTTAATTAGCCAGTGTTCAAAGTATAGTGGAGTAGCCATGATAGGCTCCATAATTAAATAAGTTGGTGTTTGTAGAGAGACAAAAACCCAAATATTTTATGAGAGTTACTGATAGTTTTTCAGACCAGCAGCACAGTGGGTGGTTTTATGAACCAGAAAGTGGCTCGGCTTTTCTTCAGCTACAACTGATGATCTCATAAAATAAATTATTTACCCTGACAAATCTTGCCTCATTTACACTCAGAATATGAATTCTTCACTGAGCTTCTTAAAGATACAAAGAATAATCAAGGTCATATAAGCTTTTAACAGCCTTTCATGAAAAAGGAAAACAACTAGCAATAAAATTATGGTCTATCAGATGGTCGATATACTTTATGTCCTCAAGAGCTGTGGTGCAGTGAATGCAAAACAAATACAGGACAAGGCACTATAGCTGGAAAAAGAAACAATGTGAAGATGCAAGACAATTCAATCTTGGACTTCATGTTATCACTCCCACCTCCTTACACATGTAGAGCACAGGGGAAGGTGATTGCTTGTTACAGAATCCATTTTTCATATCTTATTGTGAACATCAGGAGTTAGTTGCTAACTTTGGGTCAAGGCACACACACTTTACAAACCAAATGAAATCAAATGGAAGGTACACATCAATTCAGTGCATACTAGATCACATTTATTCTTATTGGTGTTACCACTGCATTTACAAGGATTCCTAAGAAGTTCGAGTTATGATGCTTTTTCTGGTCTCTACTTGGAAAATATCTTTTTAATGATGATGTATAGAAAATTATATGCCATTATGTATTTCCTCATCCAAAACAGTTTCAGCAGAGATAGCTCAAGAAACAGCATATGGTAAGCATTTGGGACATTCCATGAGCAGAAGACAGTCCTGAGCTGCCTTGCACAAAACACAGGAATGCAGATATATAGATCACTCCTTTCTGGAGGCAGATAATCTGATTCTAAATTCCCTAAAAGACCAATAAATCAAAACTGACTTTCAGCTCTTGTAGCTCAGTGTTTCTTTTTTATTGAAAAAATAATACTGAATCTGGGCTGATTGTAACTCTGGTAGTCTGTAAACCTGGACTCACTATTTCCACACATGGTACCATTAACTGAAAGCAGTGGGAGCTACAGACACATATGCAAGAACAATTTTTAGTCTTCTCAGAGTGATCAAGCAGAAATCTCAAATGATAGTCGGACTAGAAAACAATGATGTAAGATAATTCAATTCATAAGACTATGTAATTTTGTTGTAGATAAATAACCATAACCATATGACATCTATCTGTGTCAAACTTAAATTTATAAATGTTGTCTAGTGACAGATACATGTACACACAGATATGCGTACATATCATATATTCAAAACTGCAGGATACCTTAAAGACAGAAAGCATTTTCTGCTCTCGCAGTGTCATAAAGTTGCTCATGTATGTCAAGTTATTCCTGACACAGTGAAAGCCAGCGTGACAGCAAAGTCACAAGTATGCTTGAAGTATGAAGCACCATAGTAGTCACCCTTCTGGTGACCCCATGAATTAACCTAGGACCCCCCAGCCCAGCTGGATAGGTCAGCATTCAGAAGAGGTCTTTCCTGTGCTTCACATAGGTGAGAGCAATGGTGGAGCTGGTCTCATCAATTCCCCAGGGAACTGCAACTTGTCAGCTATGTTTATGCTAATGCACAGCTCCTTTTGCAGCCCCATATCTGACTGACCCTTATTTTCCACTCCTATACCCATAATTTCTATGCAGAAGAAAGCCAGACAAAAATCAATAGGAGCTCAGAGAGAGATGGTGGTCTGGTTGTTGGTGGACCAAGACCCAACTGCCCTGCAGCCTCTGTTAAAAAGCATTTCTGGATGTTGCCAGTAACCGTCAGCCAACCGAGACCCATTTGAGATCAACTGTCAGGGACTTTTCCCTGACATAGTCCTAAATCTGAGGCTTTAAAGAGCTCCCTGCTAACGAGGCAGCAGTGATATAAATAACCTTCAGGCTTCTGAGCCTGGTGAAGAGCTAATAATGATACAGAGAGTATTTCCCTACCTGAAGATCTGGGTAAAGGGAGGATTACAGGATGTTTTAGGGTGATGCTGAAATTAAAACGCAACCCCAAGCTGACACAATTCTCTGGGTCACAGAACTGGTTGTGCTTTGTACACGTTTTTTTTAATAAATATTTGAGAATAAGCTCTTTGAAATACACTCCAAATTCTTCATAAATGTAAAGGCCTCATGGAGTTAAGTCTAGGAACCGTAACTGTTCCAGACACCTTAACAAAAGTTTATACGCTAGGCAGAGCTCCTTCTGCCCACGTATTTCACCGTTCCTGTTTGCAATCGCATCCGTTAATGAAAGATCACCACTGAAGGGGCACGTTCTTTCACTTTCTATATGCAGTTCCTTTTATCTACAGTTTTCCTAAAGAAATTAGGATTGTGCAATCATGCCATGGGCATTTGTCTCTATCTCTTCCTTCTCAGCCCATAACTTTGAATTTGTTACTTAGTTTTCATCACATTTCTTGCCAAAGTGGGCCAAAGATGTTACATACAAGGTATCCCAAAAGTGACAGGAAGATGGACTCTATCAGCACTCCCATCCTAGAAGAGCCTTGGCTCAACTGTAACTTGATGCCAGAGATAGCTCTCTTACAGTGACCTCAAACAAGGAAAGATTCAGACATGGCTTATATCAATAAGAGAATCTGACAATAAAGATCCACTGATAAGCAGGCTACATTTTTTCTGCTGATTGCAGAAGTACTGGATCATGAACGTTCTGGTTTACACAAGCAGGGAAACAATCCTGAGGAAAACAAAGGGGGTTGAGTGGACTTCTGGCTGAGACGACTCCTGGCTACAAAGTACAGCTGAAATATGCACAACATGAGGAATTTTTGCTACTGGTTAACAAAAAAAGTTATAAGCCGAAGCAAACCTTAAATAAATACAGTTTGGAAACTCTGAATGTCAAGTTTTATTATTAATGTGTTAACACTGTGGCTATATTAACATTTCTAATTACATGCTCCATTTAGGTAAAATCGACTGTAATCTGCTAGCTTGTGCTGAGAACGATGCTGACAGCCATGACATCTCTCCCAGTGGTGGAGCACACAATCTCACCAAGCTACAGTGAGGTGGTAGCTCAGAGCGAGAAGGGCACTGGAGAGGCAGGGTATGGAAGTAGCCCTGGCATGGGATTGCCACTGACACCTACAAACTGTGGGATCATCTCTTCTCGTGATACCTTAAGGCAATCAGGTCACTCTGAAGGATTTCAACATTCACACTAGTTATCAACTTGTGCAATAAGGGCAAAGAGAAATACGGACAGAAAATTACCTAAAAAATATTGATGGAGTTTTGTTCACCTGAGTAATCATCAGCTTCTCTTGGTGCCTAAATTCCTAAAAAACACACTTTCATCCTTTCTTTGGGATCAGCTGCTAGGCAGTGGTATACCAATATCTCACAGGTAGAATGTGCATGTATTTTTTAATTGGGAATGATGCAGTATATTGGATAGATGGTAATTTTTTAATTCCTATAACCACTAGCAGACTATTTCTTGCCTTCCTTCCATACACGCGTTAGAAAGCAAGAGCATCTGTAGCTGCAGCAATAGGAAAACTCTGCAGGAGAGTGGCAGAGTTTTTTAGTCCAAGGGGAAAAAAAAAAGCATACAATTCTGCAAATATTCATGTATATAATAAAAATTAACAAATGGCACTATGGTTCATTTTCAGTTAAGGAAATATACTGTTCCAGATTTAGCTTATGGCAATTTTTTAAAATTCCTGTTATAGTTATAAATAATATAAATAGTTATAAACCAAAGTTATATAAATATAAATAGTTATAAATATAAAACATTGTAGTTTTCCACCAAGCTTCTTGGATTGTCCTTTGCTTGAGATATACTGTATAAAGGATTAAGGTTTTTAGTTACATAATGTTGCCATTTTCTTCTGTAGCCTAGTTTGAATATACTTTACATTTTGCTGCCATTGCCTGTAATATTCAGCGTTGTCTTTGTTCTTGGTAAAAAAAAAAAAGAAAAAAATTATGGGTACTATAAAATTTATTACCAGGAAATTTTTACCTTTTTCATAGCCAGCTAACAAATATGATCAGAAATGGATTTCTAACAATTTTTTAATGGTAAAATACAATCACTTTTGTCTCACTTTCTCTATAGCCATCTCCATAAATTATTTTCTCATTATTTCATCACATGTAAAAGCAAAAGTTTGAAAAAAACATTAAAAATTACATTACATTTTTTAAAAATTGCTAGAGTAGCAGTGGCATTGTATAAAAACTGTCTTTGTTTTGACAGATAGAGTACCAACTCACATTAAGCCAGGTTTCCAATGGATTAGAAAACATGGAGTTTACTTTTTACACTACATACATTAAACTGAAGACTTGAAATATCATTTCATTTTACACCTAAACTACCCTACTGAATCAACAGAGGATCAGTATTGTAAAATCTGCGTGAATGAATGGTTATCAAGTGCCACTATTTTACCCTCAGTGTGCGCAGTACACTAACATTAGTTCTACTAGACACATGCCTGTTCTCCATTTCCTACAGTATATAATGTAAAAAGGGAACTGCAAAAACTCACTGAAAAAATAATTTTACTGAAACAGTAGCCTAGCTAAACATTTGGCCAACTACATTAATGTCAATTGTATCATACGATACGAGTCTTTCAGATTTAGGTTTCTCTATATCAGGGAACTATGGCAGCATATTCCTTCTTCAGTGCTAGGTTTCATGTTTACGGCAATTAATAGGAATTAACTCGTTAACTCAGTAGCTAACTCCTACTTCTGGTAACATTGCTGATACGTTCTTGATTAAATCATAGGAAGCACTTACCTGGTAGGACTATAATGTATTTTAACAAAACACCCTAAACTATCTGTGTATGTGGGGAAAGGAATTGGATATTCTAACTTTTCTAGCCATCTACATAGAGGACTATTAAAAAAAAATTGAAAGAAATTAAAAAGGAGTCACCCATGCACTAGAATAGGTCGTCATTAAATGTGGAGTTTAGTTTTGAGATACATTTTCATTATCTATGAATTCTGTCCCACTAGTAATTAATGACAATCAGTGAAATTATGTTAGATGAGACAAAGTCTAAAATTAAGAAACCTTCATCAAGAATATTTACATTATTACTATAAAAACTGATTATATACAATTTTACCATAGAAATGCATTTCTTTCAAAACATTTGTTTTGAACTCTTCTTTAAAAACACTTATCCTGTAATGTAAATTCTACTTTGTAAAATGTAACTTTGTACTACAGTTAGCATTTTTAAATGAAATAGTTGAGATTTCTCTTTAATCGCAACTAAGCAAGAAATGCTGTATTCTCAGGATCACTTCTGTGTTCAGAAGACTTAAAAGAAGTTTTACAGATGAAGGAAGCAATTTTGTTCTTAATTTAAATATAACCCACAGTATTTTGACACATCTTTGAAGAGTGTTCTAAACTCGTGTTTTAAATTTATATTTCTATATAATAATTTCCGATACTTAATGGCATATATGAAATCAAAGATTTTTCACTGGGTAAATTCAATCTGGTCCTGCTCCAAGCCAGAGCCTGGACTACATGACCTCCATGGGTCCCTTCCTGTTAATGCTTCTATGACTCCATAAAACTTGAGAGTGTTCTCCGTTATTTTTGCATCGGTTGATCCTTGCAATGAATACAAGAAAAGGACAATAAGTTGGACTGGAATAGTGTTTTTTCTCATAAGTTCTGAGTGAAATTCTCTTTAAAATGTCAGGTAACAGACCTTAAAAGGTATTTAATGGAAAGGCAGATAGCACATGGAGTAACTGGAAGAAAGAAAAAAATAACTACTATAGTTCCACTACTAGAACATAAAGGTCCAAATTCAGAAAAAAGTTCATTGAAGAAGAGCTAAAGTATT
>VZSC01018863.1:48378-82660 GCA_013398225.1 Steatornis caripensis
CTCTACAGGCTGCAGGTCCCTCTCTGCCTTGCCATGGTCCTTCACAGGCTGCTCCACCGCGATCCTCCATGGGCTACGGGGGCACAGCCTGCCCTCTCCCTGTGGGCTGCAGGGGAATATCTGCTCCAGCTGCCTCCCCCAACCCCTTCCTCACTGACTCCCAGTATCTGCACAGGTGTTTCTCTTACCTCCCTCTGCTGCAGGTCTCAAGGTTTGCTCCTTTGTCCCCTCCTTAAATACGCTATTGCAGAGGTGTATCTGTTGTCTCTAAATGGCCTGGCCTCAGCGCCAGGCAGGGGCAACTTGGATCTGGGGGAGCTTCGAGCAGCTTCTGACAGGGGCCACGCAGCCCTGTAGCCCCTTCCCCTACCACCAAAGCCCTGCCACACAGACCCAACACAGACTCTGCAAATGGGGTCATTAGCACATGGCAAAACACCCTACAAGAAACAATATTAGTGCCTTAAAGCAGGACATCTGAGGTAGGGTAATACTGATAAGTAATACAAGATGTATCTTTTCTTTGAGCCCTCTTACATGGCTTTCTAGAAAAACTGTATGCAAATACTACTACTTATCCAGCTGCATTGCATGTGTGTACTAATGTCGTCCACTGAGTCAGTCCTATGTAACAGAAGTGTGCTATATTTTAGTGGCTTTGTCAATCTGGGTTTTGTTTTGGTTTGGGTTTTTTTGTAAATGTTAAGATTGCATAATTACATAGAAATACATGGAATGGGAAAGCAACCCTTAACCCCCTGAAATAAAGAATAGTATGAAGATTGGTGAGGTACGTCTATTTCCTGTCTTCTTCACAAACTAGTGAACTATCAAGTTCCTTTTAGAAGCGCGTGATTTTGGTGAAGGTTAGAAAAGTGATCTCTCTGTTTACAGAAGATACCATCCCACAGTATCTGAGACGACAGCTGAGGAACAGCAGTTTCCCTGAGTGAACCAAGATGATCCAGGGAGGAGAATTAAGAATCTAACATCTATCCATGACAGGGATTTAAGCTGAAAACTGAGGCCAGCATTCACTCGTGTTACAATTCTTTAATCATACACTTACTTGATAGACTACAATTGTTCATCAGGAAAAAATACCTCATTAGGAAGCTTTTGACTTTTCCCAAAACCACCACGCCAGGTAAATGTGTAATTACTGGCCGATTAAAATACAAATGGCCTACCTGCCAAACTGTATTTGTGCATGGTCTACTAAAAATTAGTTTTGCTTGTGACTTTATGTTAGTAGAAATGTATCTATTTTCTGACAGTTTTTTACGTTTGTCAATCTTTGCCAAAATCTAACTGTAAAAATCAATGTAAAAAATAATCTATTTTAATGAAATGTAGCATCTGCTGCTTCTTTAAAGTGCATTTGATAAAAATGCCACTTTAATGAAGCAAAAATTAGTATAAGTCAAAAGAATTTTTTTCAAAAGTTAAAATTTTATGTTTTAATTATAATCCTCTTCCCTTTGAAAGTTGTAAGTTTTTTGCTTATAAGGTATTTCAGAAATGATCCACATGCAAGGTTGTGATGAGAACGTTTGGATCAGATTTAATATTTACAGACCGTAAGTATTCAGGATTACCTTCAGCCATGGAAATGCCTCTGATGCAGTGTGAAATATTGGTGGATTTAATGGAGCCTGAAATACTTCAATTATCTCAAGCATGATTTTCTGTAATAATGTATATATAATTCCATGACCTATTGCTCTTTCACCAGTAAAATTCCTTTTTCTTTCTATTGAGTCCTTCTAGATTTTAACCATTGTTAAAAAACCCTCAGAAATGACATTACCTGAAAATTTCTTTTAAAGATGGATAATCATTCCACCTTTTCAATAGCCACTTAACTCCCATACCATAAAATGGAATAAAAGCTTGCACGCCTATGTATGCATGCACGTAGGATCATTTGAAGAACACTGTGTATAACATGTGAATACATGTGTCTGCTCAATTTCACATACATTTATATTACATCTATGCAATATTATGCAGCATTATGTTATACCATTAAAAGATCTTCAAACATGCATCTTAACTATTAGCAACAATAGAGCTCACCTAAGGACAGTTACTAACATCCTGTTTTGTGAAGAAATTTGTGTACATATTTCCTAAAATGAGATAGTGCTTTTTAAAAGGGTCAATTAGGCTTCTTCTTAAACTCTATTAAGTACACCTATAACAAACTAATCAAAGCAAGCTAGTAAATGTCCCTTTCCTCTGTTGTTGATTACTAAATTTCTCTGTGACAGGATTTGTCTCTTAATATATTTTTTCACAGCTACTAGGCTGAGGGCTTGTATTCTATGTGGTTTACCCAAGTAAAGAATAATAAAAATCAATAATAAAAGCAATAAAATCAATCATCTAATTGCTTATTCCCTTCTTCATGCCATGAATTTCAACCATAGTGTAGATATTCATTGTCACGTAACTATGCAATAACTTAAATGAACTGATGTGTGTTTTCAATAGCTAGAAGATATTTTGTACTGTCAAGAAAAAGATGCAAAACCTCTCTTTTTTTTCGTATTTTCCTGACTGTAACAAATTGAATATCCATAGTAAATGTGAATGTCAGTCAGAGATTATCAGGGCTTTCTCAGGATATGTTTCTGATTTTTTTCTTCTTTTTATTCAAATGAGAGTCAACAGGAGAAATTTTGCAGTGACTGCCAATATGTGAAAAGCCATATAAAATTGATTGCTGTTTTTTTAGCTTTTGACATAAAAGATATTACATTGGTTACCAAGCTACACTGATGCCCAGTAATTAATCTCAAAAGTACATATTTTTGTACAAAATTCACATCATATTCTGATTCCAAAGTCAGTGGGGGCTCATAAAATGATAGAGATTGATTCAACTGGTAAACTTTCAGTGGACTTTCCTGGCGTGATTTTGAAACTCTCCATTTTGGTAAAAAAGTCAACGCTGATATCTCATGTGAACTCTTATGTCTAAGGCCTTCACTTAAAAACATAAAATGCACCTTATGCCAGTTACAGTAATTTTCCTCTTGTAGTATGTGCTGCCTGTGATGTTGGAGATGATGTTCCTTAGATGTTTACTCATACTAACACCTGCTGGTTTTCCAAAATATCGCACATCTCATGCAAAAAGCTAGAAAACCAGAACATACGCTGCACCAAATGGCAATCCCCGTTCGGTGATATTCTCCTAAATAACAGTAAAACCTTTTCATGGGATTCTAGTCCAGCAAGTACTGTCTAGCAAGGATCCCTCGATAATCAATGAAGAGAGAAAGAGACCCTTTCACACAGGAATTCATCCCATTCTGAAATAGATGACTAAACCATATGGTATATTATTTCTTGGAAGTGACTATTTCTCTCTGTTGACTACAAGAAAAATTTAAATAACACATTCAGTCAAGCCAGCTAAATTTTTAATGTGCAAAGTTAGACAAATTCCAACTAACTCTTCTAGTAATATTTCTGGTGTATCATATTTTCTCTTACAAATAAATAACTAAATGCTTAGACATCTGAAAAGGATATTTCAGCAAATTAATTCTCCATTTTTATGTATCTTTAGCATAACCATAAGCCAAACTCTAACACTGATTTTGAGGTATTTCATCATGCTCTGTTGTAATATTTCTATTGATTTTCTGGTTTGATTAAAAACTAAATCTTCTTTTGCAAAGTTCTTGAGGTCTGTGCACTTTTTTCTTCTCTAATTTCATACTGGTATTTTCAACCTCTTATTGAATTTTTCAATATTATGGATATTTGAGTCTAGAATAACTTTAAGCACTATAAACAAGATGGTAGCAGTGGTTCATTTGTCCTGAAACAACAGCTATTATACTTTTCCTGTGAGCACAGCTCGTGGTTCGTGAATCTGTTGAATAGAGATGTTGAATCCTGAATAGTGATTTTCATACCCTTTTTATTTTCACCCTCAGCATTGAGAGTAAATAAGCTATTCTACTTTTTGACTGATGAGGTATTTATTACCCTAAATCATTAATACGGTGGTGCTGATGAAAATTATGAGAATGGAAAGAACTGCAATGACCACCTTAAGGTGGAGACACTGGATCACCACTCGGGAAGATGTAAGGTGAATTACCAATTCCCTATGGGTCTCTGTTGGGGTCCTTGGCAAGTATTCATTTTCCCTCTGCTCAACTTCTCGTTTCTGCAGTGTTGGAAATAAGATTTTCTTGCTTCTCAAGAGAATTTGGAATAGTGGTTGATATTTTCATCATGGTCAAATATTTAAAAGTTATTGGCCACAAGCATAAACATATATATACAGCAACTTACCTTGATTACCCTGTGGTTATACCCATTGCAATTTTAGCACATAGACTGCCCAAATTTTTATCACTAAAATGGAAGTAGGGAAATCATTGATTTGAAAACAGCCATTTGCCAAGGTGGTAACCCAATAAATAAGGACCAGGAAAAGATCATATAAGGCTTAGTCTAATCCTAGAAGTACCTGAAGCTAAAATATAAACATGAAATAAAGGAAACTGAAATAGAATTAATAATAAGAAATAAGGTAATGCCTACCATTTCTTGAAAGCCTTTTTTTAGATTAATTGTGGTTTGTATGCATAATGGCTTACTTATGGATAAGCCACAAAGTTTTGAGTTATATAAAAGAATGCTGCACTATGAGAGGACGGAAATCTCCTTTACACTGCAATGACTGCAATGCATGGCAGAATTATTTGAGTTTCTTCTGTGTGATACCATCATCCTACACAAATATTTGTTGTATTTCTTACTCTTCTTTCTTTGATAGAAACACCTACACACTTCTTAATAATCTGTCTGCTTCTGCTTTTTATTATTTGAATTCTTCTGCCCAGATACTACAATTAAAGACTCACCAAAAACATGCAATAAATTTCAAGATTTATTGATTCTGAAATCAATTATTATAATAATTTTCACAACTAAGTCTGATTTCAAAAATAGATTAAAAGCAAGACTTCTTGCACTCCCTAGGGACTAAAGATATGAATAGTAAAAGCTAAGAGTGACTGTATGGGTCATCTACCCAAGACCAGATCTTGTTTGTAAGAGTAGTCAGTAAGCAATAGATAAGAAATCATAACAATCATCAATTAGAAGATTTCGTTGATATAACAAGTGATAAACAAACCAAACAATCTATGTATTTTTATAATGAAATTTTCAGAATCAATGAATCTTGAAATTTATTGCATGTTTTCAGTGAGTCTTTAAATAGTAGTTGGTTTTGCTTTGACTTGGAACTAGGAAGATGCAACTAGAAGGAAACAAGCTGTTATTTTTAATATCCTGCTTTTCTGGTCTCCCCTTAAGAGATGCCAGGGGGAAGTTGAAAAAATTTATGATTTCACCCATATTAATTGGCTAAATCAGAGAGTTGCTAAGGACTCCAGAGAGACTCTCCAAGTTACTGTAATTTTATACAGAAATCTTATATGATATTTCAAGCAGCCCTGAAAACAGAGCTCTCTGAACTAGCCATTAAATATTGTATTATGTAAGTGGGTTGTGAATCACATCTAATTTTAATGAAAATATTTCTCATACTTAAACATTGATAAAATGTTTTTAATATCATTCTCAATACAGATAGCTACATAAGTATAGTTTTAAAATTGTATGATGATTTTAAAGAGTTAATGAAAAATATATTTATATATGTTAGGGTTGCATTCTGATCCATAACTCAGATTTGTTTTAAAATTTGGGGAAGTGAAGTCAAGACTGACTTTGGATCAAACTGTGCATCCTTTTCCTGATCGCTTCGACAAAAAGTCATGTGATTTTGCAATGTAGCCTTGCATAATAATGTCTGTAAAGGTAGATATCTAGTACATCCTCGTAAGTGAGAAAACATGAACGCAGAGCAAGCAGGGATAAACGTTCCTGTGACTGCAAGACAGAGGCACACATCAGAGACAGGCTTTGGTGTCCTACAAATGTCAAATTCGATCTGCAAATTTTTAAGGAAAGAATCTGGCATTTTTCTTTATCCAAAGGGACCCTCGAAGAAGTTCTGTATCATGACAAGACTGCAGCTACTGAATTGATTATAGGGAGCTTTACTTTCTTATATAACTTCAGCACACAAAGCAACAAGCATTATCAGAATGGCAGGCAACTTTACAGATACACTATTTGTGTCAGATGCAAAGTATAATTTGCATTACTTAAATCATCTTGAGAAAAGAACCAAGAAAGAAAACTGCAACAGAGAGAGAAAGAAAACTCAGAAGAAAAAGCATGACATAAGGGAAAGAGTGTCTTTGCTTCTATGCTGGGCGTGCTAAGGAAAAAGTTCATATTCTGCCTTTAGGAGATAGTGGAAAAGATTGAATACATCCAATTTAATTTCAGAATGAATCATCTCAGAACTGCTTTATACCACGTACTATGTCAGACTGCTTAGTCCAGTTCAACAGAAAAGGGAAACAAACTTTGCTCTTATTTTTCCTTGGATTTTGTATCCACTGACTGAGGCTTCTTTGGAGGAACCTTGCAGGTTTAGACTGATCAGCAGTGGAATTGGCTTTGCTGAAATGCAAGCCAAAGAGAGCTGACCTGGCAGAAGATCTTTGCAGCCTCTATTATTTACAGCAGACTTAAGAGGACATGGTTTCTCTAAGTTATGTTTTTCACCAGCCTTTACTTTGCCTACCAAGATTTGCTACCTGTACTTCACTTTTGCATTACTTTACCTAAGCAGAGTTTAGCTTGAGTATTGCAGCACCTGTGAGTAACTTTTGCTCAGCAAATTAGGAAGAGAAAGGGCTGGGAAAGAATTAAGTCTTTAATCTCAATGCCAGGACATAAACACCTGGTAAAATTATCATGGTTCACAGGCACCGCACTGTCGAAGCCAAAGCAGAGTGTTGCACCACAGCAGGAGAGTTCTGGACCAGCCTCTGGGGAATGAAATAGCTGTTGGACTTTTCCCTCAGGATTTATGAACGAAAGAAAAATTTCCTGTCTGGGTCAAATGGAAGAAGTGGGAGCTACTCCTGACAGAGCTGCCCCTTGAAAATCTCCCTTTGAAACATAATTATGTGGCTATAATTCTTCCTGCTACTGACATGGAAAGAGAAAGGGTGAACACTGCCTGATGATGGCTGTTGAGTAAAGCTGACATCCACAGTGCAATCATGTCTGGACTTTCCATCAGCTTTAAACTTTTTTCCTTCTACATTAAACATTGCCTGAATAGTGAGTATACTGTTGTTAAACTGCACAGCATCATACAAAATGTATAAGGAGGGATTGTCTGTCTTAACTGTCAAGGCTGCACCCAGTTGTAGCAATTTTTCTTTGGGTTTGGAAAGACCATCTTCAAAAAGCTCCAAGTTGCACAGGAGGCAAGGGCAGCTCTGAGTAGGGAGTCCAAACCCGTTCTTTGCTCTGTTAATTCACTGGTTTAATGTATAAAACAACTTCAATATTAGACACAGTTGTTATTACTCAAAATTACCATGATCTGGGCCTACAAAAGTAAAGTGACCTTATTCAGGCCAGGATTTCTGCTGTTCTTCTCACTCAGGGACTTAGGAATAAGAGAAGATTTTTGTTGGTGGTTAAGCCAGGAGTCAGGACTTTCTGTAGAGCTGTGCCCACAATGAGGAATTCAGCACAGGAAAGTAAAATTAGAACAAACCCTACCACCTCCTAAAAAATGTGATGAGTTTTCAACACCTTGTGTCATAAGAAACAGCCCTCTCAGAGCTTATACAACAGCACTAGAATGAGACATTTTAGTTTTCTTTGTATTTGTCTGTTTGTCCCACCAAAACAATGCAAAAACCCTCCAGAACCTGATTTCTAACTTTTGCTGGAAATTGCTTGCAGCAGTGTTATTTCCTACCCATGTACCTTAGCAAGCAATACTACATGAACTATGTATTAAGACTCCTTACCTCTACAGGTACACACTGACTAGTGTCATTTTGTCTAACTACGTGCTTCAGATCAGATCAAGACTATTTCCAACACATTCTTGTCCTCTCTCTCAATATACTTTTCTGGTGATAAAATTAGTAATGAGAAAAAATTGGCTCCTATTAAATTACTGGAATTGTTTCCATTTATTTTGGTAGGCTCAGGATGTCTTCTTTAGTTTCTTCTTTCCATTGGTGAATGAAATCATGGTGAGAAAAAAAGCTGCAATTTTGCTATTAATGAAAAACTGCCTTAGCATGACTTAATATCCTTTTCCAGTACCCATACGTTGTTAAAAGGTATGCATCCTTTTCCTTAAAAATATTTCCATCCTCTCCTCTCCTCCAGTTGACAAATTTCAGATGTAGATGCAATGGCCTTGCTGCTTACCACATGGAAATATCTTGCAATATCTTGCAATATGAAATATCACTCTTATTGAGACCGGAGGAAATGTTAGCTTATCACTGACTTGATGTTCTAAAGATGCTGGTGATTGAATAGCTTCTCAATGCCTTTTGCCTCTTCCATCCCATTCCCATTGCACAGTCATAACTGTGCTACTCTCAGTTAAGCTCACTACTCAGTTTCACGAACAGTCTTATTTTCAACATTCTGTTGCCATAAATTAAGTAATAACAATACAGCTTTAGCATATTGAAGTCACAGTCTTTGTTAGCATTCTCATTTTCATACCTCTAGATTAATTCTGGAGTTGTGACACATAGCTGAAGATTAAAATTTTTTTACTCTGAAAACACTATTATTCTTCTCTTCCCTTATATTGTCAGGTAAATGTTTTAAATGTCCCATGTTTTTGGATAATCTACATGGTAATTGTAGCTTGGTTTAGGAATCTCTGCACTTGCCCGTATTTACTCATTCATTCAGATATCTGCATCATCAAAGAAGTGTTTGGAAGATATTTCAGTTTGCTGTTTCCTAATTTTCAGAATTCCAGCTCCTACTTTAAAGTTTTCTGTGCTTTTTTGCAGTTTTATTGCATCATCTCCATAAACCGATAATCCTTACATGGGTCTGAAAGAGTAAATATGAAATCATGAAGAGAAGTCAATTCAGCATTCTGTTTCCCAGCTGGAGATCCCTAGAAGAGGTGAGACGGTTTTGTAAGTGGGAATGATGGTTTTACCCCTTTTCCACTAAAGAGGTGATAGTCCCAAAAACAGTAGTGCAAACTGTAACAGAAATAGCTTCATTTGTGAGTAGTAGAGACAATGTGGCTGAACAAAATCCTAATCCTTTTTTATAAGAATATCCTGCCCAGCTGCAGCAATATGCAGGCCTCTCTAGGAGATATCTTTAATTTACTTCTTATCAATATAAAAAGCTGTTAAAAACTGAAATCTGAAAATAAGTTATCAAGATAACAACAAAAAAGGTAATAAGAAGACAAATGCCATAATGGCAGCTAAACTGTTCTAAAATCAGTATCCTACTAAATTTTAAACCCTTTTTTTTTTTTAATCTTAAAATTAAGCTGATATTTTTATCCTAGGAAAATTTCTAAAAAGTAGCAGCATCCTGTGGCTGCCCCACAGGACACATGTAGCCAGTGGGTGCTATAGGTGCATTCCTGTGCTTGGTCCAACATAGTCTGGGGCCTTCCCACCATCATTACGGAGTGCTTAGCTCAGCTTTGTTCCGCCAGACCTAGAAGCTCTGACTCTCTCCCAGCACAGATGGCAGGCTTCACCCTTGCTAAGTAATACATGAGACCTTGACTCCATAAAAATCAATCTACTTTCATTATCATAAAGCATGAAAGGTAGATTGCCTCTGAGAGCAGGGTTTTTTTATTCCTGGGCTTTCAAACCAAGAGATGAAGAGATTGTCATCTGGTACTTTAACAGCAAATATGACATGAACTGTCATGACAGGTAGTGCAGAGTTTTGCTGGCAAATCTAGCAGTGATCACAATAAAAAAAGATTTAAAGCCTCGTTATTGTAATCACTGTGCTCAACACAACAGCTTTTCACCTGTTCATTGCTGTTTTTTGAGAGTCAGCCATTCTTTGCTATAAAAATTCCTAGCCTGAGCCTCCTCACAGCTCCCTGATCAAATCTTGCCAGCTGAGAGTAACCGGATGGTCTCGCCTCAGATCTCATCAGTGTCATTTATTGAATGGATGTATCATTTCCAAAACAGCACGAGACTGTCCCTTCTGCAGAAGAGCTGAGCTCGCTGCTCTGAGAGCATCCCTAGACCTTGCAAATTGGCAGTGAGTTTTCTCTGGCAAGCCTAGGGGTAGTCTCAGCTGTCTGGTATCCCTCTGCAGTGCTGCTGTTAATGCAAATTTTCTGCTTTGCCCACATAAGCCTGTCGCCTCTGTCCACAATATTTTGGTGGGCCATTCCACCCCTTACCGCCTTTGTGCAGGAGATGTAATGGGGCACCAATACCAGTCTGCACTGCCAATTCCCTGTGGTTCCCTTGGGCACGCCTCCTCCCGTCACTCAGGTTTTGAGGCTGCTTCTCAGAATGGAAACACATGATGGGGTGTTTATTCACTTTCAGACCTATTTTTTGGCCTTCCTTTGATGAGCTGCCCACAAGCCAAAGTGCATGTTTAAAGCCTGCCACGCTGATCAGTCCTATCTCACTGTCATTTTGTGTAGGCTGGCCTGTATTCATAGAATCATAGAATCATAGAATCATAGAATGGTAGGGGTTGGAAGGGACCTCTAGAGATCATCTAGTCCAACCCCCCTGCTAAAGCAGGTTAGCCTAGAGCAGGTTGCACAGGAATGCATCCAGGCGGGTTTTGAATATCTCCAGAGAAGGAGACTCCACAACCTCTCTGGGCAGCCTGTTCCAGGNTGTTCTTTTAATAAAGGATGGAAAATAGTATTTTTTCTGTAATCTTTCATTATAAACTTGCCTCTTCAGGTTCATCACTCAGGAAAGCTCCCGACTTGCTCTGCAACCCAACCACACTCTCAGCCCCTACTGCCTTGTGTCCCTTGCACACAAGATTTTCCATCTCTGTGTTACTTCTGCACCTGATCTCACTCAGCCCTAATAGTCTACATAGGTAGTTATAAACTAAAAAAAGGAAAAAAACAGGGAATTAATGAAAAATAAGAATACTAATCTATGAATTCCAGCACAAAAGCAGGATGAAATACATGTAATCTTCCAAAGCAGCTCCACCATACCAGTGTAAGAACCTTTCAACATAAAATACATAATCTGTATAGAACACATATTCTGAATAGAAGACATAATCTTTACTGGCATTTAATCTTAGATATGGCCGTGCCCCACTATTATAGAGGTTAACCAAGTGCTTCTCAGCTACACTGATTAACTTTGGTCCCCTTCGGAACTTGTCAGTCACATTCAAGAATGGAGGCTCTTCATATTTCCTAAGCACATTGTACCCAGATTTCTATATTTTCTATGCTTTCTGCTTTCTATATATGATAGTATAGGTAAGTATAATTTCTATACTTTCTGGTTTAAAAATCAGATTTTAAGATTTATCTGCCAGACTAAAAAGAAGTATGAAAAATAAACCCTGCATTCCTCAGGGCACATCACTGGAAACAATCTCTTAAAAAAAAAATAAATCACACTTCACACTCAGCATTTCTTCTTCCTCAGAGTCATTGTCACATTTCCTGACTTTACTGACAGACAGAAAGCTTCAGCACTGCAGAGCAAACAAAGTTATGGAAGAGAGAAGAGAATTCTGCTTTTCATGCATTACCAAAAAAAGCAACAGTTAATAATGCAGGTACTGAATTATTTATTTTAACTAAGTCAAAGAAAAATGCCACACATTTAAGAAATTGCAGAGAAATTCTAGCATTGGCTGAGAGAAACATACAGAAAATTTGCATGGAAATTTATAATCTAGCTATGCTGCTTTCCTATCTTTTCTCTTTTAATCCCCATGTATTTAGAACCTTTTTATTAAAATAGAAGGACTGGCTCTGTAACCTAAGTTTTTCTCTAAACTGAATTTAGTCTTTAATGACTGTAATATTATGGTTGTTCATATTTACTCTAATCTCTTTTTGAAAGAGGTGCCTCTCTGAGTAGAAATTTTATAAACTTAAGAAAATACAATACAAAGAGGTTGTAGAAGCCCCATCCCTGGAATATTCAAGGTCAGACTAAATGGGACTCTGAGCAACCAGAACTAGTAGAAGATGTCCCTTGTCATTGCAGGGGCGTTGAAACACATGACCTTTAGAAAATCCCTTCCAACCCAAACTTTTCTATGATTCTAAGATCTACTCCGAAACACAACTGAAGAGTTTAAAGGCCTCTTATTCTATAACAATACTCAAACTGTCCATCTGATATTCTACACCAGGCAAATTTATTTGTTCGGGTGAGAAATGAGATGCAGCCTGTCATATCATTATGGAAAGATTAGTTGACCACTAACCTGGGTTTGGCAATGAGTGGAGTTAGGCAGCTGGATGAGTGTCTTCCAGCAGTGTATGCTGGCACTGCATGGGAGACACAAATCAGCCCAAACTGGGTGGTCTTCCACATCTCCTATGCACTGCAAAGGTGCATGGGTGCCATTGTGCTGCACACATTTCTCTCAGTTTTGCTTGCTGGCGACACGCTAAGCCTCCTTGTAGAAACTGATGTTCTCTAAGTCTCCTTGTGGAGACGCCTTACCCTGCTTCCCTCTGAAGTGTGTTGCTTCCAGTGTCCCTGCAGCCTGCCGGGGAGGCAGACTGACTGTAAATCTCTTCAGGAAAAAACAAGCAATCACTTTTTTATGGTTTCGTTTTCAGAGTCCTGTAGAATCATATTTTATATGAGTATGTAGTCTGCTTCAAAGCCAACACATCAGTCTTCTTCATTCAAAACTGTCTAAGCTCTAGCAAAAGGGGAAAAAAAGAACCCGACTTTTTTTTTTCCCCCATATATTTTACTGCATAGTATCAGACATACCTATTCCAAAAACAGTCTTCCAGGAAAAGACAAAGAAACCAGTCCCTTGCTCATAGTGCTACAGTTGATTCTCCAGGAATTCTAAAGACCATCTTCTTTCCATCTAAATAGTTCACTATTTACTTGTAAAATTAAAGGAGAATGGCAGTTTTACCATGTCTCTTCTGACATTCAGTCACAGGTTAGTTTTAGTTGATATGCTTCATTTCTGGTCAAGATACATTTTGTTTTCTGCTAGACATATCCAACAGTGCAACATACAGCTGAATTTTCTCGTTTGTTACTCATCACACCATAGCCTTGGGAATTAATATGTCACTCCTTCAAAATAAAAAAGAAAGAATTGTTACTGATTGTATTTCCATACCAATTTGTGAATAATAAGGATATTTTGTAACAAAGAACTGTAAAAACTAAAAATATACAGCCACTTCACTCACCTTTATGAGATCTTATTTCAGAAATCCTACTTGGGGCTTTTCAGTCATCAGGAAGAGGGAGAGGTGACATGTTTTGATTTTAATCCTACAAGGAAGATCGGTCTTTCAGTGATGTTCTAAATATTTACTTTGTCACAAGTCTTCTGTGAGAGTGGATAAATAGGAAGGTGTCACCTGCTTTTTTTTCTCATCAACTAGACACCCATCAACTAGATGATCTTCCTTGTTCTACTCAGATAGGATCCAGTACTGTGTTATATGAACAAAAAGAGTCATTCCACAGACAGAGGCACACATGCTTTCCATTTCCATTTCCATTTCATTTGCATTTCCCTTGCATTTCCATTTTCATTCCCATTTCCACGTCTTGCACTGAGGTATGAGTTTCAGAAGTTAAAATGATGTTTTGCTCCAAGATTCCAAGAAAAGGAGCAAAATCACAACAGTTAATCACCAACAGTCTATTAGAAACAAAAATAAGTCCAGCTGTAGCAGAATGTCTCTTATTTTGTAACAAAAAATACCAATGCATGATATTAAAAATTTAGTAGAAAAGTGTAAGAATGAACAGGGGAAAAATAAACTTAGTTTTCCATCAGAAAGTCCAGTCGTCTTCAAATAATTTCCTGGATTTGGGCCAATTTTGTGCAAATTTTAAACCAAATAAGTTAAAGTAATTTTCCTGTTTTGTTCTGATAATACCAAACATGTTTGGTTTTATATTAATTTTTTAAAATGTTTCAACTTTGATTTTACTAGAGCAATATCTAATATAAACATTCCATTCAATGCATGACAGGAGCAGAAATAGTCAAAGGGAACATTTTGGCAGTTCTGAATCAAAAATTTTTTATATTATTTTCCTTCTTTTGGAAATATCAGTTTTGAGGATGAAAACAATTTCCAGATATCTACAGTATACAGTTTCTTGGTTCTCAGTTTGCACCAAGATTTTCTTTTGTGCCTAAACCAAAGTAAAACTTGAAGTTGAAAACATAAATATACCTTTCACAAGGTTTCACAATTAATCCAAAAGTGTAATTATGAGGCTCACCTCCTACTCCTCCCCCAAATAAAACCCCACCCCACAGTAACAAAGAAGTTTTATTTAGCAAAGAAACGACAATGTAACCTGATATATCTGGGGATCCAACAGATGGTTGTATTTCAGAAGACATGTTACTGCCTAATATATCACCAATATAAGGAAGTAATAACAGGGCAAATAGACTCTTCCATCATTGCTTAATAAGGCATGAATACATTTTGTTTTGGTAGAAAAAATTTGTCAGAAAACATCAATCAGTATATGCAAGAGAGGCAAAAATGCAATCAATAGCAGTGGCCTTATTTACACCCCCACTCATCTGCAGGCAGGTGCTATTTTCAGCAATGTAAGACAGGAACAACTCCAGAGGAATCAGTGGCAACACACCACATGAGGAACTGTGGAGTTATTTTTTGGAAATCATACATGATTCGACTTATGCATTGACTTTTTGTGTTGTAATTTATTAGAACTGAAGGGTCAGGAGAATAAAGTACAACTGCTGGGCATACAGGTCTGGCCTACATCGTGTAAATGGTGGCCAGTGCGTAGAGCTCAGAGATGCTGGCATCAGAGTCTGCTTCAAAATCAGAAGCAATATATCCTTGACATCATTGTGAAGCAGGGCACAGCTTCCTCCCTACCCGCTTGGATACAAAAAATGTGCGAAGGCAGCAGTACTGCTTCTGTCACCTGAGACGTCACTACGCAGAGCAGCTTGAAGCTGTGGTGGTGTAGGCTCTGCGTGCTCTCTAGAGTGCTTTGTAAACATGCCCCTAGGCTCCCCAGGTCGGTGTAACCGTAATTAAGAGCCAGAAAAATACAAATAGTGCACTGAAAGATAAGCAACCAGACATTGACCTAAAACAAGCAGCTCTCAGGATATGGAGTGTGTGAAAACAGAGGCTGTGATTCCTCTCCATTTAGCTACAAGTCAGGAATCAAAAGCTATACGTTTAAATTAATTGTTTCATGTCTTGCAATAGAGAAATTGTAGGAAATGTGCACTTGCAGTGCAACTTACCATAGACAAACCTTTAGAATGGATATAAATGTACACTTTTTAAGATACAACAGTCAAATTAACTTAATCCCACCTAGTGTGTCTAAAACAGCATCAGTGGAGTCTTGGCGTATTAACTCTGACAACTGCAGTGGGGGAAGAGAAACTCCCAAATACTGATGTTAGAGAAGCCGAGAACACTTTCCATATGCATACAAACACGGCTTCTTTTCTGTCCTGATATAAAAATAAAGATACTATATTCTGCTTGGCTAACAAAAAGCTATGCTTTGAAACACTGCCATGTGCCACTGCAAACTTCGCTGCATGCTCATAGCTGCAAAGGCATAAAGTTTTTATTAAGACTCAGGTTCTCTTGAACTTGCTGAAAGCTCCAGGGTAGGACACAGTGCTGAGGTCAAGACAGGGAAGGCTGTTGACAAGGTCATTTATAGGATGCAAAGATCCAAGTAAAAAAAGCTAGAGTAATATCCAGTAATAAGAAAATCTGATAAGATTATATAGATATATAGTAGATCCATGCAGAAAAAAAGGCAATTGTGTCCTAAACAATGAAAATATTTAGTATTTTTTGAATAGTCATTAGACATGATAATTTGCCATAACTGAATCACCTGAAGTGATATGTATATGGAGTAATGCTACTACATAGCCTTCTGAATTCTAGAGATTCTATGACAAGGTTTACTTAGCTAAACAAATAAATAAATGTCAGAGTCAAATCTGTGATTTAAATTGCCTGAGATTTCAAATACTAAAAAAAAAAAAATCCAAATATTGGGTCCCTGCACACCAGCAAGGACAAACCTCCGTCACCAGCAGCAAAGCATCAGCAGAATCAGTTTATTTCTTTATGCTTACATGTCCTTGAAATGACTGTTTTTCAGCGCACTGCAGTGTGCCATGAAAACCCACAGTAGCCTTCTCCTTTACTTTTATTGTTAAGCACAGTTTGAAGTGTCTGAGTGGAAAAAAAGCCCACTTCAAATCACCTCTACACTACCACATCCATGAAGGTGAAAAAGAGAGAGAGGGAGAGAAATCTTTAGAAATGTGATTTATCAGCATTGCATGGCCATTGTAAAGAACAGTTTGTGCATATTATCTACAGCGGCCAAATACGTGATTCAGGATATCACACCCCANAGAGAAATCTTTAGAAATGTGATTTATCAGCATTGCATGGCCACTGTAAAGAACAGTTTGTGCATATTATCTATAGCGGCCAAATACGTGATTCAGGATATCACACCCCACCCCCCAATACATATTCAGATAAAAGAGTTGGACGTCAAAAGAGTTGTAAAACCTCATCGTACTAAAATATCTCTCTATTAAATGTGTTACCAGAGATTTCTTGCACAAAATGAATGTCTCCTGTTGGGATTCCCCCTGGTTTGGGCATCCTCATCAGATGCAGCACGCTATGCATCAGCAGGGAGCCACTAAACATGTAAGGACCAGGGGCCTGCCCACAAACAGAGATTGTCATGGTCCTTTGGGCCAGCCTGGAACTCCACCATGGTCAGGAGTACCCCAAAGGAGCCGTTCANAGATTGCTTGCACAAAATGAATGTCTCCTGTTGGGATTCCCCCTGGTTTGGGCATCCTCATCAGATGCAGCACGCTATGCATCAGCAGGGAGCCACTAAACATGTAAGGACCAGGGGCCTGCCCACAAACAGAGATTGTCATGGTCCTTTGGGCCAGCCTGGAACTCCACCATGGTCAGGAGTACCCCAAAGGAGCCGTTCACAAGACCACATGTCTTAGGTGTTCGGTAATGGGTGTTCAAGAACTAGTTTGTCCCGTTCCGCCCTGAGATTTGGTAATCTGCAACAGCTGCCCACAGCTGCCTCATCTTTAGTTTTTACTAGTCAGAGCTGTAGTGCACAAAAATCTGGCCCCCATAACTCTGAATTGCCTGTGGGTCTCAAACAGTAACTGCTTTTCCCTAAATTTTATCCTTATAGAATAGACGGTAGTCACTATCCATAAAGCCTAGTCAGAAAAAATTTATCACTCAACTTCGTTCACACTGTCCCCATCATATTTCATCAGTTCCTGGAGATCTCCAAAGCACCTTGGTTGCTATCTGTACTCTTTGCATCAGCAAGAAAAAATGCTACAAATGCAGCTGTACCTTACATGGCCCTTAGAGCTTGGATCTATTAGACATCAGATGCTGTGGTTTGGTGATTGGTCCAATGTATCCTCTTTACCAGGTACTTTAAAGCCCTTCCGACTCTCTCAACTAATTTGTCACTCACTCAACCTGTCATCAAAAATCAGAGCTTCTGCTCCTGCATTATGAGCTTTACTTTTGTCTAAGATTCTCCATTATTTACAAAACCAGAAATCATCCCTCCTAAATACCAATGAACCAATTTTACCAACAGAACGTGTCCGGTGTCTTTGCCTTCTGCCTTCATTCACTTCAGGGACAGAGGTTCCCATGGATATTTATCCCCTCTGGAATATTTCCTTGCTTTGCTTCCAACAAAAGCTTTATCCTCTCTAACAACTGTAAAAAAAATCCCATGTAGCTTTTGATGATTATTGCTTTGTCATTTTGATGCTACTGCTGTTTCTTTCTGTTTGGGAAAAAGGACAACCCACCAGCCTCATTTTGCTTACAAGAACAGTTATTTCAAACAGCAAAACACTGTGAAAGCTGTAAGACATACAGCTGCAAATTGCTTTTTATTCTTACAAGAATAAAAAGAAGCTATGAATGAGTTTTAAAACAATATCTAAGCATTTTTGCCCTTTTTAATAGCTTGTTTTATAAACATATATTTTTCCTTAATCAGGGCTTGAAAGCATCCCTTAAAATGTCTCATGGTTCCACTGTTCCACTGCAACTGTTTCTCAAGGCTCGTGAGTGGATTTTGCACGGATGTTAACCCCAAGGCAAAATGGAAGACATTTTAAAAAATCTGGTTAGACACCCATACCATCAAATACGTGCATTTGCAATTATTTTATTTAGTCCTTCATACAAAGGCCAGTGCAGTGCCAATTAATGTTAATATCATGTTATATATTCAGGTAAATGTATGTTCACTTATTTGAATATGCAGTCAGACATAATTGTGCTTTCCCCTTTCTCTTTTGGCTTTAAAAATGGATATTAAAACCCAAAACATTATTAGTGTGATGTTATGATTGAGAAATTACACTTACTAGAGCAAAGAGACTCAAAGGATGGTTTCCAGAGTAACCGCAATTCAGACAGCTTGCACTTCACCCATCTCCTGAAGGGAAATTCTGCCTCCTGCTCACAGCTTGGCTAAATCCTTACAGTTACATCCGGCTGCAGAGTGGCTCTGCAGCTGTTCCATCCTTTTGCAGGCTGCAGCAGCCTTGTGGAAGCTGCATGTCCCCCACTGGGGATCCAGCCACCAGCTGCAATTTGGGGAGAGTCCAGCTCAGACCCCTCTTAGCAAGCCCCCTCCCACACTAGGACCTCTCTCAGGAGCTCTTTACAGCACAGTCTTCCCTGTGTCCTACCTCATGTACATATCTATACTAAGCCTCTTTTGTGACTCTTCCTTGGATGGTAAAGTTTGTCCTGAAAGGCCTTAAATTAGCATCCTCCCCCATGAGGATCCAAACTGGCCCCAGTCCTGCTAGTCTCCTCTCAGAGAACACTCAGGAGCTAAGGGCTGAGCAGCTGCAGCACCAGGGCCTCCAGACTGCATTCGAAATCGTAAAGATGGAGGCCTGGACTCATACACATGAGAAATGCTGACCAAAATCTCATACTCATACAGAAGCAATACTGAATTCTCCAATTTAACATCCTTAAGATTAATAAAATCTCCTATTCACACCGGTGAAGCCCTCATCAAACATAGCCCGCCTCCAGAATCATATATGCAGCTCCTACCAAAATAAAAGGTGAGTTTGTACATCTGTAGGCTGAATTTTGGCATGTTTATATAAACATTGACTACTTGATTTGGTCTTGGTGTTGCAAGTTTGAATTCAGTTAAACTATGTTATTTTTAACAGCAAACCTTCTGTACCTTTGCAACTGTATATGGCAGTTTAAAATTGGCTACTACATTGCCAAGTATAAAAACCATTAAATTTTAACACATTAATACAAGAAGAAGAATGTTCTCCCAGTGGGGATTAATACCATTACAAAATAACCTTTAAAATAACTATAATTGTGGAAATCACACTATCCCTGTTAAACCTACTGACACATAAGACTCAGTTCTCCAAGAGCAGTGGCTAGGGTACTGTCACCTCATGTTTCTGTAATACTCTCAAGGGCTGCGTTGGAGTGCCAGATTTTGAGCTGGTTTTCCTGAGTCTCAGGACTGCTGATGAAAATACTGCGACTGCCTCTTTCTTAATTGACTCAGTGGCAATGCTCTTGATAGTAAAGTTATGTATTTTTAATGTATTATATTTTTAATATATTATTATATATTTAGGAAAGTTATCTGACATTTTTCACAAACCAGTCCAACAGGCTTAAAGAAAGCAATTAAAAATATAATCTGAAGCAATTAGAATTCCTTCCTAAGAATGTCACCACAGTATGACAGGTAAAACAAGAGACAAAGGTAATATTAAAAAAAAAAAAGTAGAAGGAACTTAATTTCTTATATTAATGAGAAAAGAAGAATCTGATAATAATTAATTTCTAAAGAAAATCTTTAGTTTTCAGAGTAAAATCTTCAGACAACCAGTTTTAGAATACATAGCACTTGAATATATTAAACAATCAGAAAAATATTAGTCTAGCTGCTATATATTATTTATAATTCTAAAACATGATCTCTGTTAAATTAATGTGACTTCATGATCTTAACAGGATTAATACTGGTGTCATGAATCAGTAAATATTCTGTAAGTTGCATATTCTGTAAGTTAATTCAAAACGGTGATGAAGAATTAACTTACAGTTGATACAGTCCAATGTCATCTCTACCCTATGTTCAACAGACATCCAACCACCATTCCCTGTCTATACGACTGAAGAAAAGAGATCATGTTATAGCATGAAAAACCTTATCTGATTCAATGGTTTCTTCCTCATTGCTCCAAACTTTTGCTGGTGTTTTGTAATTTGCTCTCTTTTTTTCATTTCATCAATAAGACTGCTGGTTCCTATATTCAAGAAAGAGCTCTTTGTTGTCAGTGTAAACCTTCATGTTCAATGTCACCTTTAAAACTTTATTAACAATGCTCAGAAAAGAGAAAAAACCCAGTGAAGATAATGAAAAATGTTTTCTTCCTGTCTTTGGGATCAAAATTTGCTCAAGAGTTCGATCTTGGAAGTGGCTGAACCCTGTCTTTGTCTAAAGAATTCGACAAAATATCTTTAGTCAGGATAGTTTACATTCATTTAATTCAGTTCCGTTGTAGTTTATAATGCCTGGTTAAAACTCAGCATAATTTTCTTCAAAGAACAGGCCCACAGACATGTTGGACTCCACTGAGTCAAAGGAGAATGTTCCCTCTTTTGTAGCATAGACCTCCAACATCCCAGCCCTGTGCTAAGAAATGGAAAGATGAAAAATGTACATACATATATGGATATAATGAAAATACACTATTTCCTTCTGTGGTATTAGCCAACAGAATTATTGCTAACACTGATAAATTAATTCCAAGCATCATATGCCAGAATTTGTGTAAATATTTGCAGACTGAAACCATTTTATTCCTTCAACTATTGAGCAAGCTCCTCAAAGAGTATTCATCAATACAGTTTTGTGATTTCAATTGGAGTATGCTAATTTAATTTTTAGATTTTTATATGTGTAATATGGTAATGGATAAAAAACCCATAATCTCAAAGTTTGTCCATGGTGCTCAGGAATATAGCCCTGGAAGACTGAAGATTATACTTTGATATTGTGCCAAAAACAGATCACATGTCTAGAGAAAGTATATTTCTAATTAAAATCATAGAATGGTTTGGGTTGGATGGGACCTTGGAGATCATCTAGATGCAAGCCCCCTGCTGTAGGCAGGATACCTTCCACTAGACCATGTTGATCAAAGCCCCATACAGCCTGGCCTTGAACACTTCTAGACAGGTGGCATCCACAGCTTCTCTGGGCAACCTGTTCCAGTGTCTCACTACCTTCGTCATGAAGAATTTCCTCCTAATATCTAATCTAAACCCACCCTCTTTCAGTTTAAAATCATTACCCCTCACCCTATAACTCCATGCCCTTGTAAGAAGTCCCTCTCCAGCTCTCATGTAGGCCCTCTTCAGGTACTGGAAGGCTGCTATGAGGTCTACCCGGAGCCTTCTCTTTTCCAGGCTGAACAACCCCAACTCTTTCAGCCTGAGCCATAGGAGAGGTGCTCCAGCACCCTGATCGTCTTCGTGGCCCTCCTCTAGACTCACTCCAATATGTCCATGTCCTGCTTATATTGGGGGCTCCAGATCTGAACGCAGTACTCCAGGTGGGGTCTCAATAGCGTAAAGTAGAGGGGAAGAATCACCTCCCTTGACCTGCTGGCCACGCTTCTTTTGGTGCAGCTCAACACACCGTTGGTCTTCATTGCCAGCTCATGTTGAGCTTCTTAACAGCCAACACCCCCCGAGTCCTTCATACTTTTCCTAGAATTCAATGGATTTTTTTTAATGTGTGCCATCAATGTAATTTAAATCGCTCAAGCAACTTAGATTCAATGTAGGTGTGCAATAAGTGTTAAATTCAACAAAGCAGCTTTGTGCATACATGCCATACATGTGCATACATCCTGGAGCTTCTAAATACTGAGGAAGGTTTATGAATACACAGTAGCTGTTTTCTGTTTCCTAATGTGGATTTGAGGATTTAAGTGCCTTACAGAGCAGTGTCTGAACAAATTCTTACACTCGCATTCTGAAAAGTGTATTAAGATTCCAAAGAAAAATTTCCTGCAGCAAAAGGTCTGCTGATTCACTGCTGTTTGCCCCATGGTGTTCACTTAGATTAGTGCTGCTACAGTGATTTAGTTCCACCTCAGAAGATAATGAGTCTAAATTTTATTTCTGTTAGTTGTGCAATCATGTACTGCAGGATAAATATGTGGAAAGCAAAGGTGAGGGGACAGAAGTAGCTGTTCACTTCTTAAAAAATTGTGTTAAGCTAATGATGATTCTTTTTTTTTTTCCAACAGCAAAAAAGATTTCTGTCAAGAAACTTTGTATAACAAATATGGAATAAGTTTCCCGCTCCCTCCAAATGCGAAGAAGTTGAGATTTGTTGTTTTTTTCAGCTGAGTGATCTGGATACCACTCTGAAACCTGGCTGTAACTGCAACTCTTAACACTTCCTCTACAGTCCTAAAAAAGACGCAGGTAAATATAACAGGACTGATGCGCTGGAGTGTTTTGTCTGATCAGAGTCTTAAAAGACCTGTGCATTCAGGTTCAGCTTTCAAAGAAACACACTAAAAATGAGGCATCAGTGAATACAAAACTACTTGCAGGAGAAACGGAGAAGGACCCTGCAGTTCCCAGTGAGCTGCCCCTCTCCATGCCTCTCTCAAGCTTGTGCACGTATGGTGCCCACAGCAATATCCCCCCAATCCGTGACTGATCTGTCTCAGTAGTTCTTCAGTATGAACATGCAATAAAAGAAAAGCAGAATGCCATTCATGTCATTAGTGCAACAACGAGACATGGTCAACTCCTTGCAAAGAGATTCAGGCAGTAAATTCACTTTGCCAGCAAAAGAAACAGATAAAATGGCAGCAGATATGACTTTTTTTCTTTTCTTTTCAGGCATATTTTTTTCCCTTATTTTTGACACCATGTTATTTTTTCATCCTTCAAAATAAGCAGAAGTGGCACAGGGTGCCCCGTTCAGGTACCACAGCACTGAGACACTGTTCACAACAGGAATCTGCGGTCCTTGTAACACAGCCAAGTGGAGTGAGTGAACTCTGCTTCTGTGTACTCACTGGGAAGCAGCAGAGGTGCTACTGATTGTCAAGTTGGCTTTAAAACCTTGACCATGTAAGTGGCTTAAATAATTTCACCTACAGATCTCTAAAGGAACTTCTTTCATATTCACCAAATACCTTATTAACTGAAGAGATTTTAGCCCCAAGGTGCATGCAAGACCTCATTCTGCCATAAAAATTTACCTTTAACTTAGCTGGTACAAGATGAAGCCCTAAAAATTAAACTGACCTCAGAAGTGTGATTGTGTTTCCAAAACTCCTACCAAATCTGGAGTTTTAATACTACGTGAGCTATGCGGTATGAGTTTTTTGTTACCGTTCTAACCAAAAGACTCAAAGGGTGCAATTCTTCCAAACAAATGTTTATCTATAGTGTAGACATCTACACATGAATTAGTCATACAGCCTCCCCGTGGAGATAAAGGAAAGAAATATGTACTTCTGTGATGTGATTCATCCCATCCTAATGTAGACATCAACACCAGGCCAGGTGTTCATATTCGATCTGTAAAGCAGCCTGTTCTCCATTGGCTCAGAAAGGAGTCTGGGGGACTAAGCTCACCCATGGCTTTCTCATCCATGTATGATTGATGTTTAATCTCACCAAAACCAGTGAAATGAGTCTGAAGCAGAACATAGAAAGGAAGAGAAAGAACAACTCCCCACCCTCAGCACCGCCCCCCCCCCTCAAAACCAAGATGCAGGGGAGCCGTAAGAGCAGCCGTAAGAGCTAGGGAAGGGGGAACGTTGGATTGGCACTGTGCCAGCTGGTGCTGTGTAACAGTAAACCTCCGAGGAGTCCTGCCAGTTAGAGTAACTTAGTTGCCTTTGGATTAAAACATACGATGAGTCAATCTTCTTCTAATATGCTAAAAGTTATGATCTAAGGTAAGTACTGCAGATATTCATGCCATGATCTTGGCATTGCCCTAATTCTTTTCTCTAAATCTGGGCTGTTCTGCAGGAGTCTTCCGCCTATGCAACACTGGCTTACAGTTGGTGGCATTTGAAATACAGCTCAGATTAACATTAGCCTTTTCGCATAAATATTTTGCTTCAAATATAAATATTTCACTGTAACATTGATTGATGCAGACACAGTAAAAATGATCAGGGACATTCATGTGCTCTTTAAAGTTGAGTATTCTAAAGTAAGAAAACTAATTTATCAGTTCATTAAGCACTCCAAGGAACTACTCCACTGAGGCTGTAGCTGTCCGCCTCTGACCTGTGCTCACAAAGATGAGAAGCTGAGAATGTCCCTTTTCTCCTTAGTTTCTCAACAGTGTGCATTTGGCAACTGTTATGTCTAATTGTTAAAATGAAATGTTTATGCTATTTCATATTTCTCATTTTCAACAAAAAGGATTAGTTTATAATCCTTACTACCATTTCATTGAATCAACAAAGCTGTTTTTCAACTGCAACAAAAAATCTAAAAAAAAACCAGTTATTGTTTATGACTACAAGAGAGATTGATTTTCCCTTCCCAATTTATATAAAACAAAAATAATTCTAGGCTTAGCACTACAACTCGCATAGAAGCTTTTGCCCCTTCATGATGTTTTTACCATCCTATTACTCCCCTAAAGTATAATCTTGGGAAAATTTAAAGAGACCAAGCAGAATGGCAACATGTCAATATAGTATAAAGAAACTGTATAGCTGTAACAAGTTTGCCAGTGCAATGATAAACATGGTACAAATATGTTTGCACTTGAAAATGTTTTCCTAACATTGTTTAAAGACATAAAGCCTTAAGACGTGTGCCTAAAAGTACCTCCCTGAGAGCTTAGTCATCTATAAACACATCAAAACAACATAATATTTTGTTCTATATTGTACAGCATCCAAACTGTGTTACACATACTGTTTTCACTGATAACAGAGTCAGCAGTATTAAATAGACTGCCAAGGTCTCTTTTCTTATGATTTAATCATGATTTTAAATTAAAGAAGACATTCTCTATATATCATTTGTTTCAGTGCGTATTAAGTTTTCATAGAGATGGTTTGCACAGAAATCAAGCTGTGGCTGATCAACTTCAATCCACTCATCATATCTCCAAAGTGTTTTCCTAAGCAGAACGTGATACTTCTGCCTTCTGTAAGCATCTATAGTTGTCCACTGGTTGAGGCATACAGAAATCCAGTCTGCCTCCATGCAATAGGTCTTCCTACACAGGGTGTTTTTCTCTTCATGTGGAAATAGAGGATGGAGTAATGAGTATAGGACTGAAATACTGAGACAAAAAGCAGCACTGAGATCTTGCTCTGAATTCCAATTTTCCTGTTCAAACAATCTTTCTGTAAATGTGTGTGGAACCTTTAATTCTGTTTCCTGTCCTGCTCTGTGTTTTGTATCAAAAGGATCACATTATGTTATACAATATATAAAATGTCACTGCTAAAATGGAGTATTTTCCAGTAAATACTATTATAATAGCGTATTTTGGTGTCATTTGTCTCTATACACAATAAATAACTGAGAAACATGAGACAGTTGTCTAAAAATACAGATATTTGTAGCAGCAGCCCTTTCAACAGGTACAGTCTTTTCCATGTCTTGTCTAAATTTTAGTCTATATTTGCTCATGATATTCTGCATAAAATGGTTACACGATAATAAGCCATGTGTTGATCAATAAAAAAACCACCAAAACAGCTGTGAGGAATGCTTATCAATCATCTCATGCAATATGTAGTAGACCAGTGATCAAACCCCTAGTTTGGTATTCAGTGAAAGCAGAAGAGCAGGATGTACAAATAAGAGGTAAGTGTCATCAGTGTTTCTTTTAAAGGTACAGCTTATAACGTGAGATCCCGCACATTACAGACAGCCAGAGAAAAGGTAGAGTTCTTCTAATTATGCAGTGCATAGAGGAGCAACCGGATTCATGCGCCAGTCCAGAGTGAGGTACTGGAAAATGTGGGTAGTTGCTAGGCTGCTGCTGCCTTCTGACAGGCTCAGGAAATTATGCTCACCAATCGCATGAGAAAACTCCTTATCTCAAACCTCTCCCACACAGAGTCCCATTTCAGTACCTGGGGCTTTGAAAAAGGGACACACACACACACAAAAACAAGACTGTAACAGCAAACGCTGGAGGAAAAATAGCCAATTAAATGCTAATATTCAGTTCTGGGTCACGGACACCTTTTATGCAGTCTAGCAAGAAGTGGTTTGTAAAATTCCAAGTGCTGAAAATGTGCTTTCATTTTTCTAGGTAGGGCCAGAGTTGTTAAATTAAATTCACTTTTTTGGGAAAATGAGGCTTGAGATATTCTCAGTCTTGGGAAGGATTTTTCTGCACGTGAGAAAGGCTGCAATGGATTCTGTGCAACTACAGTGCGAGCCATGTCAAATTCAGCTGAATTATTTATGTGAGCATTTTATGACTAAATACTGTCATCCACTTCGGATGTCAGTATCGACTAACATATAACACCTAATTGGAGACTCAACTGGATTAGCAGTTATATTAATACAAAACCCTGTCACTACGTCTATTGGATACAGCTGTACCTGTTGTCACGGGGGAGAGTGGTTGAGGTTTAATGGTCGCTCAAAGAATCACATCAAAGATATGAGGGAAAGGTGATTTTTAATATAAGTTTGTAAAAAGTGCAACTTTACAGAATTTGATGGCAATATTCACTCTATCACTTACTGTCTGAAGGGATTGTGAAAGGGAATTGGGTCAGAGGCGTGCTTAGGTGCAACTGTCACAGTGAATGGTGGGGTGGGGAGGACAGAGAGAAGTGATTGTACAGTGGTCAGATAGGAGAAACCGAGTCAGGGTCAAGTTGGAGTGATGTATACAGGGTTTAGGGAAAAGGGTATAAGGAGTGCCCTCCCGTTGAGTCACGAGGTTCAGAGTGGACCCCCTTGCTTTCTAAACTCCTTCTCAGAGGAGTCTAGGTGCGGCTGAATCCACTCCTAGTCCCAGACTTGGTCAACGGTTTATAACTAAAGGAGTGTAGTGTGGGGATTTCAGTGAAAGTGATTTAACATGTAAGTATGGGTCTTATAAAAATTAACAGTAGCAATAAATGGTATCTCAACACTATTAAAGTAAATAATAAACCAAATTATGTGATTAGCAATACTTATTCAATAATCAATAATCAACAGTTATGACGACTTAGTTAACGATTTGAAGTTTCCTAACTTAAAACACATGTATACACACACACACACACACACACACACACACACAGATATAGAGGTTAACCTTTGTTTAAGATGTTAAATTTGGTACCCAATATCCTTCGAAAATCACACAGGGTCAGGAAATAGTGAGCTACACACTATTTCATCCTGTGAAAATACTTCGCGAAAATCTAAACGCAGTGACTTACTCACTTTTTCCTTCGCTGGCGTCTGTCAGGGAAGGATCCAAATACCTCGCGGAACCTCGCGAAAACTGCTCTGAGAGGCGTCCCAGCTCAGAGGGAGATACACGGTCACAGCCTGCTGTGGTCCCGGAGAGCTCAAAGGGTCTCGCTTTAGAACCATTATTTATAGAATCGCAAGATTATTGACTTTGGTCAATGTTATCATTTCGTGGCCATAAGTCTTGTCAGATAATTAGTCTTGGCATCTCTCAGATGTGGGCTGCGACCCATGCAGGAGAAGATTTAGGTACATTTCCTGGGTAACAGGAGTTCTGGAGATGGTCAGGGAGCGCCTAATCACTTCAACTCACTGTGATTGCAGCAGGAGTTCCAGGTGCAGTTAGGGAGTGCCTAATTGTCCCAACTCGCTGTGCTCATCCCGGGACAGAGAGGTACCGTATTACCTCATATCTTGGCTCACTGTACCAACAGGCAGGGTCTGAGAGAGCCCAATTATCCCAGCTCTTTGTTCTCATATGGTGATGGATGATCTGACATTGCAATGCAGCTTGTTAGTAGGGGGAAGCGGGGCCTACACCACACCACCTGTGGATCTCTTTACCTGCTACATAAAGGCACTTTGCCATCAAGTAATGGCAGTGGGCAGACTTAGTGGATCATCTACTGCTAAGAAACCACTTCACAAGAGTACAATCACCTAAGCCAGAAAATAGAGCAGCAATTCAGAGGACAGTAGTAATCAATACGTCCTTACAAGGCAGCAGATTCTTATCTAGGATTTGACTGGGAAAGGATTTTAATGAAGTTTATCACAAAGCAGCTCTCCTTCAGTTTCCCAAATTTTTCCAGAATTACAGAGACCAGGTGACCCTAAGCAATTCTAGATGACTACAGGTTTAATAATCACAGATACACTCAAACACCAACCCCACAGGTTTATGCCACTCTTGTGTATTTTTGTGTTTATTTGTCATTCTTGAGACAGATATGCTTCTGTTTTCAACAGCATTTTCAGACAGCAACAGTACTGCAAACATTAGTATGTTAGTCTAAAACCTGGAAAAGTCTCTTTTTTACAATTCAGGTGACAGACTGAACATATGCAATATATACTTTTCAGATGCTCTCTAAACCACAAAAGAAGCTCCTCAGTTGTACAGTACAGGGAGGGAAAAGAGATCATTTCCTGCAATGTAAATGATGGAGTGTGACACAGTGTGTCACAGGGTGATGAACAATGCCATTTGAAAATTCATCCCTGTAATTAAGTCAAGTAATTCTGAATATGAATTGACCTTTAAAAATCACCAGCTATTTATCCGTATTTCAAAGAAAAGACTGAAATTATTTGCATTCATAAATTGGACACAATTTACATTTTGGCAGCAGTAGCAGTATTGGCACGATGGGGACATAACTGCACTGTTAAATAGGTAAAACAAGCAAGTACCCTCGTAAACCGAGGAAAGGGAACAGACCCATAAAAGACAACTTTCGATTATGAGATGCAAGAATTAACACATGGTATGAATTCTTCTCAGTCTCGTGCCCCTGTGGTTCCTGGCATGCACACTGAGAATTTAAAGAGCTTTATCCATCTGTGGTATGAACAGGTCACTCTGTTCTGAAGCAGCTGGAAATTACATGTCCTGAGAAATCTCATATAATTTTCCCCAGTTGTGGCCAAAGCTGATACAAGGCAGTTAGAGAATATACAAAATAATCCTCCCTTTCTAGGTTGTAGTCTAAGTGATGTGCAATACATATATCAAACCAGAATATTGCCTGAAACAGTTCTCCCCTAAAAAAGTGAGTCTCAAAAATCAGAATCTTAAAAGCAGGGAGATTAAAGGGCAGAGGGGCTGGTGGCCATGCCCGACGCCCACGTGCAGGCACGTGTACACACACGTCCATATTCTGCCTCTCTCATGGAAAACAGTCTTGACTTATTAAGTGAGAAGGAAGTGTAGCTGAATGCATTATGATTTTTTTTTCCCCCTTTGGAGGTGTTGTAAAATTCTAGAAATATGAAGACAAGACATGAAGACCACTCATAGCAATGAAAAGACAGCTAGGGAATGGCTATGGTACAAGTATACACCACGTATGGTCCATCAGTTAGATATTTATATGGCTAATCTGCAATGAAGACACTACATGTATCATTGTTGCCATAGTTACAGTGGCCTTGTGGGGCACGTATTGTATCACTCTTGTCTTGCACTTATTTACTAGAAAAAGAAGAAATTCCATCTATTATTTATATGATTCCTGTTTCTTTCTCCACTTCATCTCCACTCTGCACTACCATGCAGTCACTTCACTTTCCCACAGTTCTTTGAATGTGGCTTGTGTGATTTCAGATTAGACAACCATGAAAATGGTATGAGAAAATGGTATTTTTCTACCGAAAAATATAAAGCCTCCCATGATCTTATGTGAATATGCATTCCAGACTGTGGTTTTTTTGGATAGTCATCAAATACGGTATTCTCAACAGGATTTTAAATTATTTTCCAAGAGTGGGAGGAAATACAGGTGAACTCAGTGGCTGGATCATGTGCTATAAAGTGAATAAAGTAATTGCTGTATCTATTACTTTAGTCTTCAGTAATTCAGCCTTCTCTTCATGCAAAGTTCCTTACAGCCCTCAGGAATCATACTGATTTAATGCTGGTTTACTGACAATAACAAAGATGTACTTGTCTTGTAGTTGATGTCTTGGGAAGATAAAGCAGATAGAGAAAATAAGAAAATGCTTCTTTTACTTATTTTTGGGTTTATAGCATTAAAATATTTGTCAAATGCACTACAGTATAGTTGCCTACAACATTGACTAAAACAACTGCCCAGAAAATAAAAGCAAAATAATTGATTACAAATAATGCTCCAGGTATTTCAACAGAGCATTGCAAGCTGCCTGCTTTCTACAGAGCGAAAAAGAAAAGTGACTGTGCTTTTTGAACTGTGCTGTGCTGAGACATGTGATGGAGAGAGAAAGGGCTCTGTGAAAATGTGGTGTGCAGGCTCCGGGGAACACATTTGGCCATGGCTCAAAAGCTGGAAGCTTGAACATGCCCACGGTTGGGGCTCTAAGCTGGGGCTCTAAGCATGCCCAAGTAGCATGCCCACGGAGGAGCTGTAAAAATCCTCCCTTTCTTTTTTGTTATAGTGGCAGGAGTATACAGTCAAGAATCATTTCAGCAGCTGAGACTGGCATTTCTTACTCGGGCAGTTGCAGGTGGTCTTTGTGGCTTCACTCTGGCCTCTGTCTGGGCACAGAGTTTTTTGACACTGAGTGCGTTATTGATTTATAAAACGATTTGCTGTGATCCTTCCCATATTCAGTAAAAGCATGTTAAAATTAAAAAAACAACAACAAACTAACAAAAAAACAATGGTATATGCACCTGAGAAACAGATTCCTGGTGNGCCTCTGTCTGGGCACAGAGTTTTTTGACACTGACTGCGTTATTGATTTATAAAACGATTTGCTGTGATCCTTCCCATATTCAGTAAAAGCATGTTAAAATTAAAAGAACAACAACAAACTAACAAAAAACCAATGGTATATGCACCTGAGAAACAGATTCCTGGTGGCTGGAAGAGTCTAGTTCCCAAAAAATAGGGTACTACAGAGAGCCAGTTTATTTTTCGGGCATACCAAATTCAAATACATTACTGTGCTCCCCAGAAACAGCACTAAAACTGTGGGTGCCCATCCACTCACCCCAGTGCAGACCCAAGGGCCTGTGAAGACACAAGCTCAGGCTGCCCAGGATGTTTCCTCCCTACAAAATGAAAGTGTGCTTATAACATGGATGGAAATACTCAGGCTTAATTCTGGCATGAACTGGTAGCAAAAGCAGTGAAGCTATGGCAGCACAACCTTTGGAACAGCACAGCAAAAACAGCTTTTTCTTGCCAAATACCCTTTTGAAAGCCGCTCCCCTAAATAATCAGCTAAACCGTTTCTCTCATTTTACTGTAATATCCCAAGAGCCTGAATTTTAGCTGAGCTAGTTGATTACTGTCAGATGACAGCCTAATCCAGTTTGGTTTTAATCCTTCTCTAAACATGGGATCTATCTCTCATGAAAATGTGTTCCAGAGCCTCCTCCAAACTAAAGCCACAACTCCACAGTGGTCCTGCAACATAGAACAAGGCCATTTGAATTTGACAGCCACCCTTTATATCTAATGTCAGATGCCGGATTCAGGATGAACAAGGAGTTCCATTTCACAGGGGCGTCCCTGTTTGCCTTTGCACCATATTGTCCTGTCTTGTCAGAATACGGGGAACGTAATACAGGAGAGGAGCCATTATAGGTAGAGAAACATCGGCAGCCCAGGAGCAGGAGGCTGCCACCCAGGACAGTTGCCACCGTGCCTTGCACAGCCCTCTTCAAGCGTGCTCTTAATCTAGGCTGCAAACATGTATTGGTGTCACTTACTCATCTTGACACTAAGCTGGAAAGACCTCCGCAGCGTCTCATTTCATGTGTGAGTAATAAGTCCGTATTCCCCAGAGGGAGATGAATGCTAATGGATTGAAACTGAGAGGTGCTGAGCATTTAAAACCTCTGCTGAAGCCATCTTCCAGTACAGAAGGCACCCTAGCAATTACAGATGCTCTTACTCCTCCTGGGATCAGGACATAAATAAGGCTCTCTGTTTTTCTGTAGCTAATAAAGGAGCTCCAATGCCTTCCACATAGAGGAGAAGTAATAATACGGTGTCATTTAGATGACTGCTTTGTACTGTTTAAATGTGCTTATCTGTACTATTTAGCTGTTTTCAGTGAAGCAATGTCAAAGGGTTATAAACAGTCCACCTAATACTTGGAACACACACTGTGAATTTCCACATATTTGTCAAGTTATATCAAAGTTCAGCTAAATGTAATCGTACATCTCTTGCTGGTTCATGGCAATTCTTGCTGATTGAGAAATAAATGTGTTTCTCTGAGGCAATAATTATTGATTCCTGAGTTACAAGAGTGGCAGCTATAAAGATTTCTGCACATTTTTTTCCTCCCCCCAATTAGCAAAAACTAAATTGCTTGAGCAAGACATTTCCAATTAACCTCCCATTCAAATAAAAACTATTTTGAAAAGGGTTCAATTTTTTCTGTGAGAACCTTTTAGCTCAAGACAATCAAGCCCAGTTCAACACAATCAACTTGGCGTTTTATATAACTCATATACAAAATTTAAGAAAAAATTAAAAAAATATCATTTAACATGGCTTAGTCAACAATGCTGATCCTATTTTATTCTTGCAATGGGAAGGTGTGAGAATGGAAAAGCAGATTCCTGTTTCACAGCTGACAAAAAAAAAATTTAAAAAAGAAAATAATTAGGACCAAGTTGAGTTGTTTTCAGCATGGCTTGAAAACATTCAAGGTTTTCCACACACCTAACACATTTTTGAAAGTTCCAATATATGAAAACTGGAAGATCCCAATCTCTGGGTTTGAGGCTATTGCATGCATGGAGGAGTCCACTTCCCTAGCTCTTACATTACTGTCTTTTCTTTCACTTAAACTATTTTTACTCTTGAGAAACAAATTAATCTTTTTTTTTCCAGCTGAATTATCTTAGATTCATAGCTTCCAATTTTACCAAGTGAACAGATGATATCATCACTATCACAATGTTTTTCACGGACAGAAATGTTTTTATCACAATGTTTATCACAATGTTTTATCACAATGTTTTATCACAATGTTTATCACAATGTTTTTCACAGACACTCCTCTGGCGAGAGGAATGGGGTAAAGAAGGAAAAGACTAAGGGAGCGCTATTTGCATTCTTTTACTATCTTTTCTCAGAACCATCACAATCGGTAAAAGGTTTATGTTAGGCATATCCACTGAGTTTATTTGCCTATCTCCCATGAGCCTTCAACAGTGGAAAGCCCTCTCAGGTGGGAACTTCATTCAGTCCAAGGTGCCCATAACCTCTACTTTGCTCAAAGACCAGTGCGATCCCGTGAATGGGCTGCCAAGACTTCTGCAGGGCTCTGGGATGTGTTCATGGAGGAATACCTTCACATGAGTCTCAAAAAGTGTCACACAGACCTGTACAGCTGATGCTATTGACGGATTTCTTTGCAAGGCTTGGGGACTTCATACAATGCCATGCCACCAGAAATCACAAGCTCTCGTTGTTGGAAATCCTAGCATTATAAAGACATATCAGCATAAGCTAAAAGTAAACAATAACATATTCCTTCATTTTCAGTGGTGTTAAGTGCTTGCAGCTCTTACTGACTTTAGTCAGATTTGTGGGTACTCAGCACTTCTGCAAGTCAAGCCATTTAACTTGAAAATTTCTTGCATTTGTCATTTTATAAATATCCTTAATACTAGTGGCACTTCTGTACAAATGTGATAGCACAAAAGAAGTAGATTTTGCTTTTGGCCATATGACCTACTTTGGAGCTACTTTCACAGTGAATTATTCTTTTGGCTTCTCTATCATTTTACAGTGTTAAGACTTTTTTTTTTTATTAAAATCTAATATTTTATTATCACATAGGGAAAAAAAAAATCCTGGGCCAAAACTGCCA
>VZSC01018870.1:6368-19165 GCA_013398225.1 Steatornis caripensis
TTTTTTTTTGCAAACAAGCTGGGTGATCTCAGCTTGGCTGTTGGCACCGCGTCTTGCAGCATATGACAGATAATCAGCCTGGCTCCCCGCCCGCGGAGGAGGCGAGGCTCCTATCGATATGTGTCCTGGAAAGGCACGTCGGCTTTATAAATCACTGCCTGCTGCTGCCTGTGCTTCGCGCCTCTCTCCTGCTTCTTGGCAAATTTGGTATCCGCTGCGAGGCTACCTGATCGCTCCTCGCTGCTGGGCGAGCGTGCTGCTTGCCATCAGAGCCTGCCCGCGGTGAGGACGTAGGGCGGGCTTCCCTTCCAGTCCCCTCTCCTCTCTTAATGTGGTTTCTCAAGGGACGAGAAGAGAAAGTAACTCTAATAAACCGCAGGCTGGAGGCATGGCTCGTCCCTCTGCCTGCGCTCCTTGCGACGTGGAAAGCGTCTCCTGGACACCGGCACTGCTGCCCAACCCCAGCCAACAGCCTAAAAAGCCAGAGATCGGTGGGTGAGAGTGGTTTCGCTGTAGCGAAATGTGGATTTCGAGCAGTTGGCCGGTGCTCAGCTGTGGGGTGCATCAGGTTTCCAGCTCGTCAGGTTTGCAGCACACTAGCTCCCCACCGATCTGCCGCGGTCGGTCACGAACCGACCCAGGAGCGACCACGTGCTGGAAATGGGGCCTGTGCCTCTGGTCCTTTCTCTGGAAATGGTGGAATCGTTGTGGCATCTCCTTTGGGGGTGCCGAGGGGGCTCTTCCTGTGGGTATCCTTGGAGAGAAGCCTCTGCTGCCAGCTGAGCCATTCCTGCCAGCTCCGCGCGTGAGCGGGCAGCTTTCCGGCACGGGGTGCCTTGTGCCTTTCCTCTAAGCGTACCTGAATTCGGAGCCCAGCTCGTTGGATTTTTCTGAAGCCACCAACAGGTTTGCTAACAAGCAGGAGGAGGACTTGGGATCTGGCAAAGTGCTTTGCTTAGCTCTGTGCTTGATGGGTTACCGGAGCTGAGTTTTGGGGTGTTTCAGGCTGCCCTGTGTATTGTAGGGGTCAGAGGGGTGATGAATCTCCCTGATCTTGGCGCAGGCTTGTTAATGAGCCAAAAGCCGTTTTGCATTGCTGGATGAACTGCAGTGGAATCGCTTGGTGGGGACACAGTCAGGCCCTGAGCTTTGTGAGTGCTGGCAGTCCCCGGCACTCGCTAAACAGAGCAAAAAATTGCCATAGCGCTTTATTCCAGCGGCAGGAGCAGAGGCGAACAGAGCTGCCAGCCTGCCTGCACTCGGCTGAGCACGGGGAGACCACTGCTGCCTGACTTTGCCATCCGGGAGCAGGCAGCGGCACCAGGCTGCGCTGCCAGGCGCGATGAAGAGGAGGGTTAGGTGAGAAGGCTGCAAACTGGCTGGTGGACAGTTCCCATGGATGCTTTCCTCGTTCGTCTGCCTTCCTTTCAGGGCCGAATTTTCCAGATGGGGATCAGACCAGCAGCTCCTGCCTGATTTTTCCCTCCCTCAAAGGTTTTTGCTCTGGCTGTCAGTGCTGCTGTACTTGGGCTTTTCCCTAAGCATCTGCTCCTTGTGGCTAAAGATACAGCAAAGCCGGTCATGGATCCTGTCGCTTTTTAGCGGTGATGCTTTTCTGGCATCCCAGCACCTCCGCTTTCCAGGCTGCGTTCGGGGAGCTGCAATTGTCAAGCCACGGAGGCTTTGAAGGATGACATCTCCCAGGGACGAGCTTCGTTCTCCTGCTTGCTGCGGTCAGTGGGACGGGCAGGGGGTGATGATGGGGACTGGGTTGTGCTTCGGGTGGGTCCTGCCGTGCCTTTGCAGACCGGAGCCCCAGCACGGTGGTGGAAGGCTCCATCTCCAGTCCCTGTTCACCCTTGGCAGTGGTGCTTGCCTGACCCCGGATCTGTGATGGCTTGTGGCTCTTGGAAAGCGTGCAGGAGGGTTTATCGCATGTGGAAGGGTCAGAGACCTCCATTTGGGGTGAAGAGATGACTGGGAAAAGGACTTTGGGGCTTAAAGCACAAAGAAAGCCACGTTAGTGGTCCAGGTACAGCTCAAGAGATGCTCTGGGAGCGGGATGCAGCGGGTGAGGCCACCGCAGCTGCGGCTGTAAATAGTGCCCCTCTCCTTAGGGAAAGAGGAAATTACTTCCCCTTGCTTGCTGCATCCCTTTCTCTCTCCCGGTGCCCTGTTCCTCCTCCTCTTCCCTGCCATTAATTGCTTAGCGATTGCTGATGCAATTAAAACAAGATGTGTCTGCAGTCTCTGCGCTCGCCTGCCTCTGCCGGGGTCTTCCTCTGCCTGCGTGCAAGGCGGTGGGAGCTGCGTGGCTCGGGAAGGCAGCTCAGGTCCCTGCGTTGGCTGGCTCCTGCCCGCAGCATTAGGCAGCGACCGTACGATCCCTAGAGAGAGGGAAGCAGCTGAGCCGGGGTGTCTCTCCTGGCCCGAGAAAGTGTCTGTTTGACTCTTGCTGCTCTCAAGGATGCGAACGGGCTGGAGCAGAAACTGTCTGGCTTCTTGCAGCTGACATCTAATAGAAAATGCGTGTTTTCCTTTGCTCGGGGACCAGGGTTTGGTCTGCAAGTGTGATGTTCTGTGGGGCAGCCTGATGAAGTGCTGGGCAAAGCCTCCAAGGGTGGGGAAGGCCTATGTGGGGGAAGCAGGAGATGGGAACCCACCCCCTTGGGGATTTTGGGTGGTCTCCATGCTCCAGAGCATCCTCCTGCTCTCCAGCTGCCGTGCATGTGCTCCTGAGGCCTTGCTACGGTCGTGAAGCGCTGGAGCTGAAACTCTGAGCTGGGCTTGGTCCCTGGGAGGACTGTGGCACTGGTTGGCCTGTCGCGGCTGCATCCGCACTGGAAAGCACGTGGTGTTGGATGAGCCAAGGCAGCGCTCGCAGAGGAGGGTGGCGAGCGGTTGGGCAGCGTGAGTTTTAGTAGAAGGGTGCGATGCTGCTGTGTGCGCTGTGATGGCTGGTGGAAACGCTCCCAAGGCAGTGTGAACAGGGGCTCCTCTGCGTCTCGTGTTTCCAGCTCCAGACTGGCTTTCCGTAGCTGTCGGTTCACATCTGCGTGAGGTTTGCGTGGGTCAGCGCCTCACCGGCAGAGCCGAGGCTGGTCGCGCTCTTCCTCGTGCCTCTGCTCCGGGCTGTCCCATAGCTGCCAGGCTGAGGCTGTGATGACTGATGGGCCGGACAGCGTGCAGGGCTGGGGATCATCTGTGCAGCAGCTAAAGCTGGATGACTGATGACTCGCAGTCTCCTGGCTTTCAAGGGAAGACGAGTGACAACCACAGACTACAGGAGATGCTCGACTAGAGGATACCGGCTCAGTAATCTTCAAGGGCGGCAGCTGCAGAGGCTGCTGGCACGGAGGCCGGAGAGGGCACAGAAGACATTTGCTTTGCTCTGGGTGGGAAGGGAGGTTGCTAATGTCACAGAGGAAGGGTTTTCTCCTCTACCAGTCTGCATCCCACATCTTTCCCTGCTTTTGTAGCTCTGCCCAATGCCGCATCCCCTGGGATGACTCCGTCCGGGCGCCGCTGCCTCTCTCTCAAACCTTGTGTGTCTTCTGGTCTCTTCATGTGCTCCTTCTGGAAGTTAGTGCTGCTGCTCCAGCACTGCCTGTTGGCTTTGGTGTGTCGCTTTGGCTTTCTTCCAGCCTTATTTATGTTCCTCTGGCTGCTGTTACCTTGATTCAGGGATGTTCTTCAGATACCCTTCTCCATCATCTCTGTGGTGGTGGTGTTCCACGTGACGGGAATCGTTCCCTGGCTTTTTAGCAAGTTTTTACTCTTTGATCCTGTTGAATCTCTCCCAGCCTTTGGTCCTCTCATAGTCCCCATGCAGGCTTTCATCGCTGCAGCTGCCAGCATTCTTCTCTGAGGCAGTGCCCTTCAAACGCCAGTGTTTTGTCTTCGGCCTCCATGGCCAAGAAGCATCTCCTGTATCTCAACATATCGGCCGTGCCCCTCTCCTTTCCTCACAGCCTCTGCCACGTTTGTTCCCTTGAGCAGGACTTCAGGTCTAAGGCGGCACGGCCTCTCCAAACTGCTGTGCTTTGCCTCCTAACTTTTTTGCCTCTGTGCCTCTGCTTTTGTGGTGGGAGTGGGCTGAGTCGGCCAAGGACTATGTCCTTGCGTTGTGCCACTGGGCTGCCTTGTGTTGGGTGCCCTTGGGGAGCTCCTTGGTTGTCCCAGTGTGAGTTACGTGATGTTGTTTGGGAGATGTGGCCACGGAGGAGAGGAGCTTGGTGACGTTCAGGCAGGCACCGGGGGGTCGCCCTCTGCCTCTGCTTGACAAAAGCCACCATCAGGTGCAGACGTTGGCGGGGACCCAAAGCAATGGGCGGTGAAAGCGAGTGTAGGCTCTGGAAGACTGTGCTGTTGGTGATGGGGAATCCTCCCCTACAGGGTGCCGTCGGGTCACGACACCGATCCAGGACAGGCATGTGACAGTGGCGTTCTTGGGGACGGGACGGGACTCTGCTATCCTGCCTTGTCCCGCTTGCCTTGAGTTTGTATTTTTGGGGTTTTTTCCTCTCAAAGAACCTGGACTTGAAAAAGAAAATATCCCTAATTAGGAATCAAAGACCAAGAAATACTGTGGGACCAGGTTCCTGAGGAGCCTAGGAACGTGGTGCTGTAGGGTAGCGGGGCCCGTATATGATGAGGGCAGCCTTTTTACGGAAGCGACCAGAAGGATGGCTTGAACAGCATGGGATGCTCTGAACCCTCGGTGGGGACCAGCTCAGAACCCTCGGCATTTCTTGCGCAAGACGTCTTTTTAATTGTCCCTCCAAGCCAACTGTGTTGTGTGGAAAACCCTGGGAAGCAGGTAAGGGCTCCCCGATCCCTGCCTGCCTCGCTGAGGGTGGAGGAGGTGGAAACACGCAACCAGCAAGTAATGAACCCCAGCGCTTGCTCCTTGCTGACTTTTTTTTTGCCTGAGAAGAGCCGTCTGCAGCTGGGAGCCTCCGTGTGCAGACGTTGGGGTGCTCAGCAGCCGCGGTGGGCTTCCCCTGCTGAGCCACGGCTGTTTTCCCAGGTCAGCTTGGGGGGCAGCGTGGGTGCTCGCCATTCCTGCCGAGGGCTGCCTCTGTTTATGGCCCGCTTGCTGGAGATAAAAATCCTCCAGACTCCGGCTTACGGCTCTGTTGTGCCTTTCCAAACAGGACTCGTGTTCTCCTCCATGCGCTGCCTGTTTTGTCCGAGTGTGTTGTGATCCCTCTTGGCCCCGAGGGAATGGTTCTTTTTTCATGGTGGGTGGTTGGCAAAGCCCGATATGCAGCAGGGTGCCTCGAGTGCGGCGGCATCCTTGGTGCTAAAATGCTCATACTTGTTGTCATTCTGCTCTTTTTTGTGACGTTAGGATTGCTCTGCCTTAGCTGGCTGTTAATTTGAAGGATCAATTAAATTTCAACAGGATGGGGAATAAAATCGATGAAGATCTGGGCTTGCTTATGGTGGCTCTATCTCCAGCAGTATCTTTGCTTTATTTTAGGGATGCTAGCTAAAAATCCAGCTGATTGAATATAACCTTGGCTGGCTTCCAGCCCCGCTGCTGCCCTGACCCGTGGGCCTGCCAGCCCTGACGTCTCGTTTTCGCACGTGCACGAGGTGCTGCTGGGTGGAAAGGGGCATAGCGACTGCCGGCGTCGCATGGTGTTTTTTCAGTGGCGACTGTTCTCCATCTTGTTTCAAAACAAGTGTTGGGCTTTGTTTTGTGGTGAAGGGGAGCAATTTCTCATTAGCTGGAATTCGATGACCTGTGGGTATCCCTGTGTGGGCGGCCAGAGAAATGCGAGGTTAGAGGCTAAAAACCTTCCTGGAGCTTAACTGGGCTGGAAGAAAGCTTCAGCTGTGAGTGGTGTCGGTATCCCCGTTTGGTGGGAGCTGATCTGGATTTCAGATACAAGCTCTTCCTCTCGCTGTAGTCCGGAGGAGCCAATGAAGCAGCCACTTGAAGCTGTTTTTCTATTTTTACATCGAGTACTCTCAAGGAGGAGCATGGCTGCAGGCGGCGTAGTCCTGTGATGCAAATCGCGAAGCTCTGCTCCCTTAGATGTGCTGAAAGCCCCCAGCCCGGCTCCACTGCTCTCCGGCTGGTAGGTAGCCTGCAGGTGATGAGTTACGGTCTCGCTCAGCTCTAGCTTGTCTCCTCTCCTCGCTGACTGCTCAGCTTCCCCGCGAGCGATTGATCCTCTGCAGCCGTGCTGCTCGATTGCCGGCGGCTGTCGGTTGTCAGCACAAAACCCTCCAAGTGAGACCTTCAGGCATCGCAGCCCAGCTGTGTCCAGCATCCGGGCACCGGCTTGCGGCAGCATCCGTGGCGTGGGATTTGCAAGGCACTGCGGTTGATACAAAGGTGGTTTTTTTGGCAAGGGCAATGCAGGAGAAATTGGACCCAGAATGAGTGCCCGGTGCTGGACTCGCGCCGCATGGGGAGGTCGATGGGAGCGGAGGTACCTTGCTTGACACAGTCACGCTTGGGATGTTAAAAGTAGGCAGTGTTGAATGCCGTATCTGTGAGCAAAGCTGCGGTTATTACCTGGTGGGTGCGAACCAGGCTTATGCTGCAGGAGGGTTCATCGGCGAAGCCCGACTTGGGGCGGGATGTTCACCCCTGGCGCGGCAGGCTGGCGAAGCCCACGCTCCTAGGGCAGAGCCCGGCTCATCTCACCCCGCTCTGGGCAAGTGCTTTTGATCGGACCAGAGGCACCAGGAGTATTTTGAGCTGAAGAAGGGAGAGCTGCTTTTCACCTCCGAGACTGGAATTAAAATCCAGAGTCATGGTAGGTGATGGGATCCTGCGGGTTCACGTGCAAAGCTCGTTCCTCCTCCTCTGGCAACTCATCAGTAGAGACTTCATGGCAATATGAGCACGTGCTGTGCTGCTTTGGGATTGGTGGTGTGACAACACGGTTCTGCTTGCAGGTTAGAGACACAGTGGCTTGATGTCAGTAATTAAAAAAACCTTGGGAATTGGCTTGAAACACTTCCCGTCGAACTCACTGCATCCTGCAGGCACCGATGTCTGCATGCTCCCAGTGGGAGCTGATGGACACAGCTGCAAGCCATCGCTTGAGGGACTGGGGAGAGCACTGTGTGTGTCAGCCAGAATAGGAGTATCGGCTTTTGCCGCTTTAAAAATAGCACGTTTGAAAAAATTTGCCGGAAAGCTGGGATTTAGGGAGCGGCGGGAGATGCAGAATTTGTGGGACCCACCACAAAAGGTGAAGATGTTTGTCATCTCCCATCTTGGCGTGAGGTTTGCGTCTTGTGTGCCGGGGAGATGAGGCACTTACTCGACAAGCGGCGCTGGGAGCCGCTCCTCTGGGTGCGGGTCCCCAAAAGGCAGCACCACGCTGCTCCCTACTCCGCGGCCGCCTTGCGTGGGACGTGCGCGGTGACACCCTCCTCTTGCTCACCCACATCCTCATATATTGTGTGATTGGGCTTATTTCTTGCTCGCTGCCCTCCTGTAATAGCCCCATCAGGCTGTCGGACAGAGCTGGCATTGTGTCTGGAAACCACCAGGATCTCTCCTGGCAACTTGAGCAAAACCTACAAAGAAGAGGAGATGAGAGCCAAGCGGGCAGCTTCCTAAATGTGCAGCCTGCAGGGGCTGGGATGTGAAAATCATACCAAAATAGGTATTTAATATTAAATAGATGGAAGGAAGATGTCTTCTCTTGCCTGAGGGATAAATAGATCTGAAACTCCTCTTAGACTTTGCTGCTTATCGCATCTGAAATATGTGTGTCTCGCCCCGAATCGAGCCTCGCCAGGAGCTGCGAATACCCGGCTGCAACGTGCGTGTGAAATGCTCCTGCTCTTGTGGTGTGTGTGCAGCATGCCGGCAAAATGAGTTTGCTTTTCCCCCAGATCCGTAGCTGCGCGCAGCGTGCGGTCTGGATGGGAGAGTGAGACGTGGCGCTCCTCGGTGTGCCACCAAGGCTGCGGGCCCCGGTGCCCTCCGAGCAAAGCTCCCTCGGTGCTGGATCTCCTCCAGGAGCTGTGCAGGTGGCTCAGGAGATGCACCCTGCCTCACAGAGGCCTCTTGTCGTCTCCTTCCCCACCCCTTCCCCCAGCAAATTTTCTAGGTATGTGCGTGCAGCACGCAGCTTGGCTTCTTGTGCCTTGGAGCCAAGAGTCCATGAGACCTTCTAGACCAAACGTGGTTTGTAGCCGCAGGCTATTGGGTTTCTTGCCCAGAACTGCTTAGAAAATACTCCAGCTCGCTGACTGCTATTTGTAGGCAGACTGATGTGATGAGAGGATTTTTTTTTTCTTGCCTGCTTGCACGTGGACCCCCTGGTCCAACCATAGCCGTGGGCTTCTGTGCTCTCCTCACAGCAATGCTCAGTGGTGTGGTTGCAGCCTGAAAGAACCTCAGGAGAAGGTAACCCTGCCAAAATTTGGTCAGCCTGAGATTCACTGGGGCCTCGTCTGAACTTGGGCAAGTCCAAAATTGCTGGATGTTGTCTCTCTGTAGAGGGATGAGGACCGCTGCCGTGTCTCGGGAGCACTGTCACTGTGGCTGTTGGCGATTCCGAGCGTGGCATGGGTGGATCTGGGGTGTCAGCAGCACTTGGGTGCTGAGGGCGTGCCATGGGGAGCGATGTGGGTGTTGCTGATGGAGTGATATGGGGAGGAGAAGAGGGGGAGAGCAGGGAAAGGATGAAGGATTTTTTTCCACTTGGAAACTACTGGTGTGCTTAGGAACAATTTCACTGCCAGGAAGCTGTGGCCAGCGTCTTTCTTAAATGTTCCCATCCTTGATTCATTCCGTTCCTTCTCGCTGTCACCCTCTGCATCACCCTGCATAATTCCTCTCTCTCCTTTCAGTGTTTTCATCCCCCGTGTGTTTATAGATTACGACTGTGTCCCCGTGTAGCTGTAGCTGACCCAAGTTATCCGTGTTGAGTGCATTTAATCTCTTCTTCCAAACCGCTCTCTTCAGCCTCCTCGTTATTTTTATTCCTCTTCTCTGTACTTCCTCCAGTTTGTCTATGTCCTTTTTGGTCATGAGATCTCCAGCGCCGAGTGCAATTGCTGCTCTCCTGAGAAGAGTCGTTGGGGCAAAACTATTAAATTCCCTGTTTTCTGATACTGTGTCCCAGCTGAACTGGGGTTGAGAGAGGCAAGGACAGTTTGGTGTAGGCGTGGGTGAGCAAAGAGCTGTTCGCTGCTCCTGGCTCTCCTTCCGGGTGTCTCTTGCAAGCTGGCCTCACTGCATTCGTTTCTCGATGGCTATGGGCAAGCGTAGCCGAACCAGCGTGGTGCCGCTGCTTTGTGCCTCTGTGCCATCTTTGTGCTTAGAGGAACCCCTAGGCCGCGTTGTGTGGACAGAGATCAAGGGGGTAGATTTATATCGGACATAACAAATGTTTTACGATGAGGGTGCTGAGACGCTGGAAGAGGTTGCCCAGGGAAGTTGTGGATGCCCCATCGCTGGAAGTGTTCACGGCCAGGTTGGATGGGGCTTTGAGCAACCTGATCGAGTGAAAAATGTCCCTGCCCGCGACGGGCAGGTTGGACAACATGGTCTTTGAAGGTCCCGTCCAACCCAAACCATTCAATGGTGCCAAGATGGAATCTTGGAGAGGATGCCCTTCTAGGTCATCAGAAGGACCACGTGGGGGTAACGCTTGACTGCCCTATGAATGTCTGTAAGTGCATATCCCCACCGCATCTCTTACGTAGTGCCTCCAGGTGGGAGTGACGCTTGCTTTTGGATCCATTTGCATCCCTTGTATGTTGGGAAATGCAAGCCAATGCTATGGTTCTGGCTGTTGTGGAAGGTACAGCCGCCTCCGTGCCACGTTTACAGCTTGGTTGATGAAAACACCTGCAAATCGAGTCCCTCTTTCACTCCACACCCCGTCTGTTCTTTCTAGGCTCTTCTCTGAAAACACAGGCGCCTTTATTCACGTCATCTCTTGTGCTTTACCAGACATAAAAGTTAGTTGCTTAGTGGTGTGATACAACCGCATCTGTGCGCGCAGTCGTGTTGTCCGCCATAGGTCCTTTGGCTTGGCAGCAACAGCAGGGTGATTGCGGTGGCTCGTGGGCTGGGCTTTGTCCCTTCTTACCTGGGAACGGGCACGAGCAGTGCAATTGCTCTGGATACTGGGATTGATGGAGAGAAAGGCGATCCCTAGACCAGGCACCCAGCACGCAGAGGAACCCATCCTAGGTGAGGCAGGTCGGAGCCTGGCTCGTTTTTGCTGCAAGTCTTGGATCCACCTCCTCCCCTCTAAATTTACCTGGTTCAGTTTTGTACTGAAATTATTAGTAAATCTTGAGCTGTGTCTCCTCTGATTGACGTATATATACTGCAGCTTTCCAAAGATCAGAACTTTGTGCAAGACATTGTGCCTGGGTAGGCATCGTTAATTAGAGTTTGCACACCATTGTGTGTGCTCGCGTGGCCGTGCCCTGGTGCGAATTGCTGGGGGCCCAGCAGCCACAGAGTCTGGGTGTTGGAGGTTTAGGCTTGCAAGCCCGAGGTGGAGAAAAATTGGGGAAACAAAAAATGAAGAAAAGGGTGAACGAGGCTCGTGGAGGTGGACCGTTTCCTAACTGACAGCTGAGCTGCTGTGCCAGCTTCTCGCGCTCAGCCCTGACCTACCAATCGTCTGCCTTGGCTTGTGGTCCTTAGTTGCTAATCCTGGTCAAGGTTTATTGGTAAATTTTGGGTTCTCATCATCTCCAGAGGGCCTGTTTTCAGTCTCTTTTAGTGCATAGTAAATCAGGAGTACCGTGTTTTTCTGACCTCTTCGAAGGTGATGGAGGAGTCGGGTATCGCCCGAGAAGGACCCAGCGCCGGGTGTTTGCATGGGGACCTCTAACTGCAGTAGGAACTTCAGTTCAAGCCTGTCTTTCTCCTTAAAAGCAGATTTGAACTGCTTGCTTCAGCCTCCTGGGAGTTACAGGATTACCCACGCTTGCTGGCTGACTGTTGATCTGCCTAAATGGATATGCTGAGCTCTGTAATATGCTCTTTGTCCCCAGAGTTGCTCGGGTGGTGGGTCGTTTTGGGATAAACCTGTGGCCCTGGTGCTCAGGATCCCGGCCAGGGCGCTCTGTAGCACGAGGCAGACCCCACAGGTCTCGTTGCCTGCCGGGAAGTTGGCAGGGTTAAAGCATCTTGTCACGAAGATGCTGCTTTTTCACGTGATTTCTCTTGCCGGCTTTGCGGATTTGGGTTTTAGAGTTGTCTCTAGCTCGGCTGTTTGCAACCTGTGTATCCGTTGGCCGGGTTTCATGCAGCCAGTGGTTATCGGCGAGCTTTTAATGGAGCTGCATCACACCACGGCAAGTGGTTTGTGAAAGGCCTCCCAGACTTACATCCTCTTTCAAGAGATTGATGGACCGAGGCGCTTGTGAAACCTTTGGTGTTGCTGCTTTGCCTGCTCTAATGTGCTGGTCAAAGAGTGCTGCTATTAACGGTGGTCGCTCGAGCGCTGCTTGGATTTGGGCATGAATTTCATGTGGTCCAAGGAAGAAAATGTATCTGCTTTGCTGTCATCGTGGCTTTGGTCCTCTTGCTTCTAGTCTTCCTACGTGAACGTCTTTTAGTGGGAACAGACCAGAACATGAACGTGGGGGTGGTTGGTTGAGAGCGGCTGGGGAATGGCAGCTGGAGGAGCCGGCTGTAGGTGGACCTAATGAGCTCGGGAGTGGGTTCAGGGACGTGATGAAGGGTTGTCTTCTGCAAAAAGCTTGAGTGCAGGGCTGAACCTTGCTGGGCAGCCAGTTCCTGCAGAACAGATGATGGCCTCCAGCCCAGAAAGCAAAAAAACCATGACATGCATGTCTGTGCAGGGAGGCACTGAGAGCTGGGCCGCACTGGTGGTTGAGAAGGTCCCCAGGAAAGGGGCCTGCTGCATCTCCCATCACCGGCAAGGATCCTTTTTCTGCTTGGGTAGAGTTGCCTGGTTATTTTGTTGGATTCGAGGGAAAGAAAATAAATAAAAGCAAAACTTTGCCCCATGGTGGTTCTTCCGCTTACCTTCCTGGCTCGAAGGACATGTGGACAGTGTTGGCGGTGCAGGGGGTGCTGGAGGTGGAGCAGCAATATAAGAAGCCAACCGCGCATCAGTGATGTTGGCCACGTTGGTAAGAAGGTGGGCACAGGATGGGGGGGCTTAATGTGAGATCTGGGTTCCCAGTCGTCAGAGCTTTCCTGCTCGGACAGCGCTACCGGAGGTGAGGATGACTCCGGTGACCAGGAGCAGCCTCTGCACGGCAGCAGCAGTGCTGAGGAAGGGGCCGAAGGCTGGGTTAGTCAACACGAAGGATGCTTGCAGCCGTCTGTGGTCTGGCTCCATGCTTCCGACCCTCTCTGCGCTCCCTTGACCCAGATGCATCTCTGGTGCTTTCCCGCATGGAATCTTCCCCTTTTCTCCACAAACCAAGCAGCTTTGTGTTTTAATTCGATGAAGGAGGTGAGCCTGGTGCAGCCGCTCTGTGCGGTGTTGGTGGTTGGCGGTAGGTGAACCGAGACACCAACAACACATCCTCAGTCACCTAGTGGGACTGATACGTGGGGTTCCAGCCTGGGTTTCTTCTTTGGGGTTGGACTAGATGATCTCTAGAGGTCCCTTCCAACCCCTACCATTCTATGATTCCCGTGTCTCTGGCTCCCATCAGATGTCTCCTTTCATCGCTGCTCTTTGCTACCTCTCTCCTGCTGGNGGTGGTTGGCGGTAGGTGAACCGAGACACCAACAACACATCCTCAGTCACCTAGTGGGACTGATACGTGGGGTTCCAGCCTGGGTTTCTTCTTTGGGGTTGGACTAGATG